>VDFB02125182.1:0-64305 GCA_007258455.2 Sequoia sempervirens | reverse complement strand
TCTACATTCTTCTATATGTCATACCCTTTATCTTTTGTCTTATGTTTTCCTTTTGGGGATGACACAAGACGTTGAGACATTCAAGTCTCTTCCATGTTGAACCAAAAGTTTTCCCTTTTTTTCACTCTCTACATGTGTCATTCTTCCTTTGTGCTCATTGTTCCATGAGTCATTTGGGGAATGGATGGTTTTGAGCTCGATTATATCACTGTAGCAATGATAAACACTGAACCTAGATCTATGGATCCCTTATGTGTTATCTTAGGATTGTATATGGGGGGAAACCCTCCTTTCCATGATGTAGCTCTACTAAAAAACATATATTTTACATAGGGCTTTCTGAATAAAGCTCTCATGTATAATTGGAATTTATTATGTTCTACTTTAAAGTAATTGCTCATGACATGGTGTTTAGCAATTTGTTTAAAGTGGGGGCATACACGTCCCCGCTCATTATTTTCTTCAAAGTGTGGTCTTCTTACTTAACGTGATGTGTCATATTGGTGATGTCATTAGGTTTGATGTCATTCAAGATTGTGACCTTTCTTGGTATATGACATTCCTCTTAGTGGTGATGCTACAAACTGCATTCCCTAAGTTATGAATCTTTTATCCTCAACTAGTCCTCTCTTGGAGACATTAGGCACGATTTCCCCTAAGGTGAGACCTTTCATGAACTAAGAAAAAACCATTTGAATATCCTATTGCATGTATCAAGGCCACCAAGCATAACACAACTTTCTTGCCAGTGAAGTCTTTATATTTTTCAAGGCCACTAAGCATAACACAACTTGCTTCCAAGTGGAGCCTTTTTCATGAGTGCCTAGCATAACGTAGCTTGCTAGCCTTGTGACCATTTTTGTGGTACCTTATAAAAGTTGTTAGGAGGTATAAATTTGGTATGGTTAGTACAATGGGAGCCTATACCTAGAATGACTTCCCATTAGCCACTTTTTGGGGCTCACCTAGTGGACAACATATTTCACTAGCCCGTGTGAGTATATTTTGTTTGCATAATGGACAATGGGTTTCCACTTGTAAATTTTTTTGGACAAACAACTAAGGTTTGATCCATACCAATTGGACAAACAGTTGAGGCTTGATCCATCCGCTCTCTTTCTTCTCATTAATTTTGATATTGTATGCTTATGTATCTTGTCTTGCTGCTGCATATTAACATAGGCAAGTGTCTCTTTCTACCTTTTTTGGTTTGTCATGAGATCTTAGATCTTGGGGGCTTGATCATCCTCCTTGACCTTTGTTGTCTTATCTTTCCAATATTTGTACAGTTAGACCTCTCTTGATGCTTATTTGTCTACTTTAGTGTGAGTTTGACGTAGGGCTCATCCTCTCACTAAAGTGGGGGCCAAATGTAGTGTCAAAAAATGTGCTCCTTTACATTTTCACACTATGATTGGGTCCTTTAATTAATTGGACTTAATTAAGCCTCTAATTGGCCCAATTATTCATCCACAAGCCTAGTTAATTGCAATTTACAAAAAGGGAATGAGTATTTAATTAATGCAATTATCATTTTTTAACACCCTGAAATGAATAGGTCCTGGAAATTAAGGTTAGGACCCATTCTCCTCCCCTTTAGTTGCTAAATTCAAAATTTTAATATGTTTTTGGTAGCCTTTTTATGATTTAAATTCAAATTTCAAATGTCAGCTTGTAATGTTTAATTTTTGGGAAATTAGAAAATTACCTATAAATACAAGGTATTTTTATCAATTCAAATCCTAGAATCAAGAGGGCAAAATTCACAAGAGCAAATATTATTGTCAAAGGTGTTCAAGAGAATATTTCTTAGTCATTTGTTGCAACATTAAAGATCTCAAGCATCATGTCAAAGTTATCTTCATTCATGCATGTTTTTGGAGCTAACATTGTGATGTAGGTTTCAAGCATTCAACTCAAAATTCAAGCATCAAGATCAACACCCAATCAAGCTATTTATGCAAGATCAAGACCTTGGAGAGATGTATTAGATTTTAGTCCTTCAAGTATCTCAATTCAAGGGTTTGGTGAGTTGTAACATAACAAGTGTTCATTCATCATTCCTTTCATGTTTCATTTCATTTCAAGGTTTAATTACCAAAATGGGGTTTGACCAAGGAAAACCCCCATTCACCAAAAAAAAAAAAATCCCTCTTATGTGTGTTTGTAGATCTTAGGTTGAAGAAGGATTGAAGATTCATCAAAAGTGCAATTTTGCAAAGTTGTCAACATCGTCGTCAAGCCACAAAAACTCACTTTCAAAATTTAATTCCAAATTTTTGACTATGAAACTTGGAGGAATTAGGAGTGTAGATCCAAGAGTAGGGGACTGTGAAAGCATTGAACCCTTAAAGCAAGACCTATTAGCCCTAGGGTGAATCTGTCCCAGGAGGACACTCAACAAAGGCTTTTGTTGAGAGGTGCATAAATTCATAACCTTCTCAAATCTGGTGGAACTTTCTAGATTTTGTCAAATTAAGGTTTTAAATTGATGTTTCAAGTGTTACATTGCATAATTTCATTCATTTGGTATTTTTCATTCATCTTCCAAAAGTGCATTTTAGGCTAATTTACCCCATCCTCAGTCATAAGGAAAACAACAAGATCTCCATTAAGATTGACTCACCTAAGGGTTGAAAGTAAATCTTGCCCTAGGGGATCTCTTTTTCCTAATGAAATAGGGAAAGGTGCACCATACCCCTTTTTACCATTCCATTTTTGGTTCACCCTATTTTCATTTGTTTCACTAGGAATTGAAATCCCATACTAGACCAAAATTTGAGCATGTAACTATTCCTTCTGTTGTGAAGGAGAGTGTTGAGGTTGAGACCCTATAATCCATTAGCTCTCTCAATCAGACCCTTTTATAGCATGTTGGGCCTCTAAAATAGGGTGATGTGGGCGAGTCTTCTAGGTCTCAACCTTTAACTCACTTATGCCAAAACTGTGGGTCTCTTTGTTCTTATGGGTATGAGGATGATTGCGATGCACATGGTCAATAACATGATGCATATATATTGGATCAGACTGTCATAACAAATGAGTTGTGGATCAAACATTTGGTATTCATAGATAGGTAAATTTGAACAAGGTCAAATTCAATTTATCATATTTCATTTTAAAATATAAGAATAACTAAATTACTAGATTGATTGTAATACAATTTTAAGGTTAGAGTGTTCACTAGGTATGTCTAGTGTCCCTCTAACTCTTGCTTACACAACTATTGAGTCCACAGGTATGTAACTAGTAAATAAATAAAAATATAGTACATATGAATAGTTTAATCTTATGTAAATGGCAGTCTTAAACTCACATTAGATTTTGAACAATTTAATGCTGGGCCGTTGACATCAACACCTATTAGCAGGAGTGGCTATACATCTTACATTGAGGTTAGCTTGAGTATTTTTAATCATTAAATGTTTCTAAAATAATGTTATATAGATCTTGGCAATTTAATAACGTTGTTTCATTTTTAGATGATCATAATAGTTGATACTCCCTTGGTATTCATACCATAATGGATCATGGTGTTTCCATAGTAGTACCATCTTTGATGCCTTTGACATAGGTATGAGACAAATTAGCAAATTTCATATCATTTTTGCTGCTTTATATGTCTATTAGTAAAAATTTGAATGATATTAATTTTTAGTTTAATTTGTATCTTGATGCTTGCCATATAGATTCACAACTCTAGTTCATAAACATGCCCTTGTTATGGATGAAGAGAGGCAAAAATTGGTTCAAAGTGATTATGAGTATGTGATAAGTGATTATCTTGTGATATGTCATTCTATAATTTAATTTTTATATATTAAGGTATATACTTTTTATTGTATCAGGTTTAGGTCTAGAATAGTATAGAGAGGAGATCAAGTTAGTGGGTTCAAAAGAAACCATCAATGTATGTCTCTCCATCTAATTGACAATGAAAGAAGGCTCCTGATCTCTTCTCTTCCCCTTGAGGGAAGTGATTAAATTAGGGTCCTTTGTTGTATGCCTATATGATAATTTTGTAGATATTTTTTGTATTACTAATATTTGACATTATGGATTAGTTGGTCTGTATGGCTTTCTTGTATATATATCATATTTTTAGTGAAATATAACATTGTACATATTAGGAATCTTATGAGGCTGGCACAACGGTTCTTTGGTGTTTATATTAGTGATTACCTCCTTGGCCCACATGGAGCTAGAAAGTGGAATGTTTTGGCCCTTTGCTACCCTTTATCCCTTGAATTGAGCCTCCTTGCCAAGTCCATGTAGGAGTTGCTCTCCCTTACTAGACTTCCTTCAACCAACATGGGGGATGAATTCTTTTGGACTCATGACAAGCAAGGTGATCTTTCAGTTAAATCAACTTACAATCTGCTGACGGACTAGGGTGTTGTCCTTGACCTTTAGAAGAGGGTTTGGAATCGACACACGATATCAAAAGTAAACTTCTTTTGGTGGAATGCCTGCCATAATAGGATTCTTACTTAGGAAAATTTGAGGAAAAGGGGATTCCAGATCCCCAACAGATGCTTTTTATGCAAGTGCAATGAAGAATCGGTGGACCACTTGCTGTTACACTACCCTTTTGTTGTTGGTGTGTGGGAGTTGGCTTTAGAGCATTTGGGAATTCAATGGATTATGTATAAGGTTATTAAATACTTTATCTTGAGCTGGATTGGACCCTTCATCCACCCCTTACCTTGTGAAATTTGGAACCAGGTCCCCCCCATTATCTGTTGGTGCTTATGGAAAAAGAGAAACAATAGGATTTTCAAGAACATTGAGATGAATCTAAAGGAGGTTTTTGGTATTGGTTCTCGACTCATTGCAGAAAATATTTCACTTTTCAAAGGGAAAACCCCGGATAAAGGTCCGACTGAGAGGGAAATTATTATGGCCAAAGCTTGGCACCAAAACCTAGATGCCAACTCCTATGACAACTCTAGATCCCTGGCTAGAAGAGACACTATCTAGAAGCCTCTAGACAATGGTTGGTATAAAATTAATTTTGATGGGGTGGCCAAAGGCAACCTGGGTAGAGCTATCATAGGAGGTGTTATTAGAGATTGCAAGGGAAATTTTGTGGCTAGTTACTCTGGGGGGATTGGCATCCAATCTTCTATGATTGTGGAAGCTAGAGCGCTGCTAAAGGGCATCCAGTTTGCTGTTACTATGGGGATTGAGAACCTTCATATTGAAGGTGATTCTAAATCTATTATTGATGTTGTTAACTTTGGTAGATTACTGGGGTGGAGTACTAAAGACATTTTATTAGACATAAGGCTCTTCGTGTCTAAGTTGAATTTGAAGATTGCTACCCACATTTACCGGGAGGGCAATCAAGTGGTAGATGCTTTAGCCATCTTTGGCACACATTAGAAAATCTCTAAGTACTGGCGTAATTTGGGGAACCTACCGCCAAGTATTCAAGGTTTAATCCTAAAGGAGAAAAGCCCTTGATCCATGATAATAACTAATCATGCATTTTTATGGGATTTATGGGGGGTCCACATTCTTGTCTCATGGGCTATGTGGATGGGTGTAAATGTTGAGGTGTCCTACAAGTGGAAAATTTTAAATAATGGGGTAGAGTCCATTTTTAAAAAGGCCATCATGAGGAATTATGGTGGGTACTTTGTGATTAAGGCCAAGCTGGGCCATACCTTATGTAATCTCCTTTTGGGGATTGTGCTAAGCTATCTTATATCCATGAAGTTTTTTGATTTTAACGTTGATGTGACTAATAATTATGAGATAAAGCTTCTAATTGGTTCTATCTTTTCTGCTATTTTGGCTCCTCTTCTAAAGGCTGGGATCTTAGGTGTTTCTAAATTTGGCCCCGCAGCCATCTTGCCTTGGTTTTTGTGTAATAACAATGTGGAAGGAAAACCTTCCATTCCCATCATGTCCTGCTTACCTAGCCGCAAGTGTTTGAAGATTTTAATTAATGAGTTCGCCAAGATTGACTTTAGGGATTTATCTCCTCAAGTGCGTGATCTATACATTGTTTTGATTGCCCAAGGCTACATTGTTTGGCTTAAAATCTTAAGTGTGCGGGTGACCTTGCACTTAACTAATTCCTCTAACCTTTTGTTCTCACAAGTTTTTTGGTTATTCCATGTACAAAGAGGCATTATGGGTGGCGATAGGGTGTGAACGGAGCTTGACAACTGTGGTGAATTTTGCAAGGATCCGTTGGTGTGGCACATATGTGTTGAAGGTAGTTTGGCTCCCTTGATGGAGAGTCTAGTGGGTCACGACCCTAATTTATCTACGCAATTTGCTAACTCTTGGAAAGATAGAAGAGTGACCATGGGTGATATTTCCTTTGAAGTGAATGAAGAAGTGATTACATAGGTGATGGGGCTGCTGATAACTAGTAAGAAGTACCTGAAGCATACTAAGGCGCAAGATAATGAAAGTCTGAATGCTTTTTTTATGGGGAATAAGAAGTTGGTTTGTAATTAGTCGAGGTTTGAGAGAGAGGCTCTCTTGCAGCCTTGGGACCAAGTTTTCCTCACCCTAATGAAGTATGTGACCTTGGAAGGTAGATACAAAACCTACTATTTCTATCACTTCCCTCTTTTAAATCACCTCTGGCACAAAATTCTGTTAAGCTTTCCTTTTTTCCTTCTTAAGGATTTAGAGAGATCTATTGAAAAATGCATTGAGGCTGCTGGTCTAAACCTTGAGGATACTCCTCCCCTGCCACTCCACCAAGGCCTCATTATGAGGCTCTACCACATCCATCTTGCGTTATGCCCACCTAAACCCATTTCTACTGTTTATGTTGAGGAAATTGAACCTACTACTATGGCCAATATATCCTCGGCCAAGTCCAAAGGTCCCATTAGGAAAACCCATCCGGTTTTTGCTGAAACTCATAAGCCTAAACTTGTTGCTAAGAAGCTTAAGGGGAATGCAAGAATTGCCCAAACTAGTATTACAACTAGTCTCTGTGAGCTCAAGTTGACCCCTACCAAGACGGTTAGAAAACATACCCCAAAGAAGAAAGTTAAGGATGATGCGAAGGGTTTTATGAAGCCTCTGACCAAGGAAATCAAAGGTAAAAATGTTGTGGGTAGGGGCTCTAAGGGGGACATGGTGGTTGCGGCTACGGTGGTGATTGGTGGTGATACCATCATTAGGAGGTTTAGTAGGTTGGCTAAGAATAACAAGAAAGTGCAGGTTAATGACATGGATACAGAAGAGGAGTGGTCTTACAACAAAGATTGCAGGGATGAGGAGTTTGGGGAAGAGGAGTATGTTGGAGGGCCCCACACCATTCTTGATATTAGCAAAGTGCATAAGGAGAACTTGAAATCCCAGTCCTTGGACCCTTTGGACGTGGAGTGTGCTGATAATATGAAGGATGCAGATTATGGGGAGGAGCTCCATGTGCTGCAGGAAAGAATGGAAAAGATGGACAAGAAATTCAGTGGCTTGACCCATTTCATTGTCAAGTTGGTCCACTGTGTTACTGTTCACCCTTTCTGTTGTGATGAAGGATGAAATGGAAAAGAAGAATGCTGAAGAAGGCTAGTAATGGGTTGAAGATGATGTTGTTAATATCCTTTCTAAGAACTGGGAAAATGCCAATTAGTCTGCTGTTACTGCGTTGTATGTCTGTCTGTTGTTGGTCCACTATGTATGTTTTTTGGCTTAGTCTTTAATGTTTTTTGGAATTGATCTTTTTAGGCCCTAGTGGCTCTTCATGTAAAGGGTACAACACCCTGTAAATGGTGCTTACCGTATCAAAAATATTGTACACACCTATATAAATTTTTGGTTAATACAAATCTAGTTTACTATTGTTGTCCATATTTTTTATAAATGATTAATTGAATGAATGAATGATTACACAAGTAAAAATATGAAATAAAGGACATATGTTTGATAATCAATGAAGTTTATTATTTTTAAATTTGATCATATATTGTGCATTATCTATCTTGATACTTCTCTTTTTTATGGATTTTGATGAAATTTATAATCTCATGCATCACCTTCTTCACCTTTCTACTTGACTATGCACAAGCCTATAGAATGTCATCATAAACCTCTTTAATAACTATTCAAAACCATATGGTTGTCATGTGTATCTTAGAGATATTTCACTATCATTTGATTCCCTTTTCCTTTTCAACTGTCAAGATAGGCCTACCTGTAGATCGTCCCTAATGAATATTTCTTAAGAGGTTTATGGAATACAACTTTATTGCCTTATAATTTAGCAAAATAATATCTTTTGGATAATCTTATAAATTTTAAGGGATTGTCTTACCTTCTTGGTT
Organism: Sequoia sempervirens; assembly: GCA_007258455.2. Classification (NCBI taxonomy): domain Eukaryota; kingdom Viridiplantae; phylum Streptophyta; class Pinopsida; order Cupressales; family Cupressaceae; genus Sequoia; species Sequoia sempervirens. Next base: position 56,005 of record VDFB02125182.1, on the reverse strand, counting down.
TTTAATCAATATAATTCCTTAGCTGGAAGGAATCCCTAGAGTTGCATGTCAATCTTGTTGGATGTTGTGATGATAAAATATTACTAGGAACAATTAGGACATATTAAAAATAAATAAATTACTAATGCTAGCATACATATACATTAGGGTATAATTGCAACAATATTATTTCCACTTTTATCCTTAATAATATTTTATAGGATTATATGCCTCTCAAATCAAGACTAAAATCATTATAAAATGGAGATAGAAAATAAGTAAGATCATTATTAGGAATATATGATTCTCATCTTTATCCAGTTCCCTATCTAGGTTAGATCCACTGTCATATTATTTTTAGTCAAATTGGGTGTTTCTATTGGAAAATATACCCAATTTTATCATTTTATCTCATGACCATATTTCAACAAGTCATCAAAATTCATCTTGTATCTCATCATAGTTTATAATATTCCTTGTATCTATCCATATAAAATTCCTACAAAACTATCCTTCTATGATAACCAACAAGTAACACATCAATTTTAGTCTTTTTTATATCAATAATGTTCAATAAATTGTGGGTAGATGCATCTTACATATGTCATTTTCATAAGGATCCTTAAGATAATGAGTTTTCACTATGATAAAAATCTCTTTCAATGACCAAATCATCTTCAAACTCCATGAACACCTCTTGATTTATTATCAAAGCATCTTACTCTTTATTATCAACCATGTCACCATTTTCATAACCTATGTATGTGCAACAATAGCATGATGTTATCTATTTTTTTTTACAACTCTTCTAATTTAATCACTAATATGTTGTACATCTTTCTAGCTCAACCTTGTCACAATGTAAGCATGTGTATTTAGTACCATAATAACTATATTAGATAATCATTTATTAGATATATGATAGACTTCATAGCTTATGAGATTATCATTTAATAATAGTATTATTTTGTGTTGTAACATGATAGTTTTAAATGACTATCATAAATAGTAAATGACTATTTTGATTCCATTTATGATTATCTGTAGTTGTGACAATTATACCTTTTTTATGTGATTGAGTTTGAATGATATAATTGTCCTCTTATTATTAGTATGATAGACTTGGTAACATGTTTACTATGATATGATGGCTTTGGTGACATGATTATCTTTATTGACATGTTAAGATAGTCCTCTATGTGTAAATGACATGACTATACTTTAACTTATGAATGCCCTTTTTGTGAATAATTATCTATAATTTTTATGACTATCCTTTTTGTTTTTTATGGTAGTCAAGGTGGATTCTTGTGGTTGGTGTATATTTATATGATTATATCTCAAGTAATCATGACTAATTATGGTCTACTAAGACAATCTCCTAATTACCATGGTAGTCCTTTCATGTTGTTGGGATAATTCCTACTACTTGCACATGACTATCTTTTTGTGTATGGATAAATTGACATGATATTACAACCCTTTACCTTACTATTCTCCACTATCATTTATTTTTATATAACTCTCTTAATGACATGTGACACTCTATTCATTAGGTGAAATCCTCTAGTTGATATGAATATCTTTAAATGTCATGACCATTCATTTTCTAAAGTGATATATAACTATCCTTTTATTATGGTTTAACTATATGCATAGATTTCCATGATGACGTGATTATCTTCCATATTTTCTATAATATCCTTTTGTTTAGGTGAAATGACAATTTTTCTTGACATGAATATGCTTGTTGGCATGATGAATTATTTTGTCATAGAAAATTATCTATTACAAACTATGAATTTTTCATGTTTCAGTAGATCCATAAGATGATCTCTTTAGTTGGAAGTGATAGTCCTTTTGAAGAGATCTCCATCATATACTAAACCTAAAAATATAGAAATGCATGATATTTTAAAAGATCTTCTACTATCATCAAAATTTGATGAGCTATTGTTAGGGAAATCAAATTTTAAGATTGACAAGATATCTTTCTTTGACCTCCATGAAACTCTCTATTAGGTCATTCTCTTTTTAGCTTCAAGATAAACTAGTCAAATCTAATTCAAGGAATTTTTAAGATCGTGAAGCTAGGGTAGCCTCTTAGTAAGATTTGATAATAATAAGATCCCACAAGATCATCAAACCCCATGAATACATGGTAGATAAATAAAATATTTTGGTTTCCTAGGGTAGTACACACCAAGATCTAGCAATGAGTTGTCATTATATCCACAAAAATGAGAAAAATTAAGTAACTATGACTGTTTTAGAGCCATAAAGAGGGGTGTTATAATATAATAGTCATAAATAATACAACCCTAAGTTATCCATAAGAAAATAAGAATTTGGGTGTTATGAAAAATTGAACCACCCATATGGACATGTTGGCATAGTTAGTTGGGTTACACAGTTCACATAGAATGCAAAAAATGTCCTATTTCCATGATTACACTGCTCTGAATTGATGTTTCTTGTAAGAATGCATTCATTATTAGAATGGTAAAATAGTTTCTTGTTGAATAAAATCAAGATAGGGTACTATAGAAAGTTCCCATATCTACCTACATGTTAAAACAAAATATTCATAGGTGCCATGTGGATACCAAGAACTAGCATGTCATATTTTGTTTTTTTTTTCACTTAGGGCTCTTAAGAGATTGCACCAAAATAGTGTAGCCTGAAGTGATTAGAACCATTGGGTACAAAAAAGGACTCCCCTAGTGTTCAATCACCCACCCTGATGGTTTCATGTAGTCAATTGAGCTCCATGAGATGAAGAATACAAAATATGGCTCTTGGCAAGTTTTTGTTGAACATAAATGACGTTTTTTATAACTTCTAATGCATCATCACCATAGTCGAATGGATTAAAGATATAAAATATGAAAGAAGTTATTATGGAAGGACCCTACATATATTTTTAGGTTCAAATGAAACATCCATAAGTGCCACATATTTCGAGAACCAATCCATCATAGTATAGAAGTTTTTTACACTTAGGACTCTTAAGAGACAACACTAGAATGGTGTAGCTTGGAATGATTGGGAAAGTTGGGGTAAAAAAAGAGTCCTCCTCTAATATTTAACCACCCACCCCAATGTTTTCACATAGTCAATTATGCCCCATGAGGTGAAGAATACAAAATATGGCTCCTGACAAGTTTTTGTTGAACACAAATGATATTTTTTGCAACTTTCCATACATCTTTGAACACCACAGTCAAAAATATTGGAGATATAAAAATATGTGAGAGGTTATTGTGGAGGGACCCTACATGTATTTTTATGTTCATATAGAAAATTTGTAGGTACCATAGATTTTGAGAACTAGTCTGTCATAGTTTGTCAGTTTTTTGCACTTAGGGCTCTTAAGAGACTACATCAGAATAGTGTAGTCCAAAAAGATTGAGACAATTGGAGTACAAAAAAAGGCCTCCCATAATGTTCAAATACCCACCTTGAAAATTACATGTAGTCATTTGAGCCCCACAAAATGAATAATGTAAAATATGTCTCTCAACAAGTTTTGTCTAAACATAAATAATACTTTTTGCAACTTTTCATACATCATCACCATGTTAGGATTAAGGTACCATCCACCTTGTAAATTATATGTCATGGTTCCAACATCCTAGGAAAGTGTCTCTAGGCACTTAGGGTGTATTGGGGAAATATTTTGTAATATTAATTCTCACCAATGTTTGTAATAACTCATAAGGGGTGATGGGTCCACTAGCAATAGTAAAGGTGACGTGTGGACATAAATATTTAATATTACTTTCCCCACACATGGATGCCTAGAATGGGATAATAAAGATAAGGAAAAGGATAAATGAGTGACTATTGGGATTCTCCAAGTGGGTGCTTGAAAAGAGGCAACATTTGTCACTTAGTTTTCCATCATTTATTACATTTAATGTAATGTTTGTCTTCCAAGTTTGGGCACTCAAGTTGGAGGGAAAGTATTGGAGCCAAAATTAGGTGTCCCTTCATATTTTGTGAAGTATTTCTAAGGGATGGTTTTTTTGGATTGACGATTCATCTTTGGAAGCCTTGTTTTAGGCTTAAGACCTATTCACATATCTAGAAAATCAACCTCTTGGATATAGAAAATGAGAGGAACAATTGAATATAGTATTACTTTGCAGGAAAAAGTATAGGTTGAGGTATAAGGGGGTTGTTCATAGGTGCATAGGTGCTGCCATGGTGGAGGAAAAGAGGAGAATGGAATTAGTTGTATTTTAGTCTCATTTATTTGAAGATAATTCATACTTGGCCTCTCTTCTTGGTGGAGTTTTTTCCCATAATGGTTTCTCCACATAAATCCTATGTTTTGTGATGATCTTGTGTTGCTAATTTGTGCCTCATTTTTTCTATCTTATTGTGATGTGATTCCTCATATATTGTTGTTATAAGTTCACATAAGGTAGTGTTTATAAGCATATTACATTGGTTGATTTATGACATCATAAAGAAGATGGATCTAATCATGACAATTCTATATTAAGGAAACTTGATTTTTAGATTTTCATATAAGTTTCATATTTTCATGTTGCTGTAGTCCAAGCCTTGAATATCATCCATTGAAGTCATATATGGATAGAGATTGAATTTCTCAACAATTAGTATTGAACCTGCTTATTTCTCATCATTTGGTATCAAAGATGAAGGATAACTAGGTTCAGAGTATTCCTTATTTTTTATTTCTTAACCTTGCAAGCTTGTGGGAATTTATTAAGAGGAATTGAAGGTTGTTGGAAGGATTGTGTAGCTGCAATGAATGTTTTTTCAGTTAACTTTATTTTGCAGATTTATGAAATTAGAAGCCATAGATATTGCCAATGTGATCTATGTTGGGGATTATAAGCTCATGTTTATGGATCTTTATGGAGTTGGTTATGTTTTGGTAACTTGGAGCTCTTGTTTGATAATATATGTGTATCCTTTTATTTGGTGCTTTTGTTCCTTTACCTTGTGGTAATGTGTAGTAAGAAGGTGTTCATGTTGGATGGGTAGAGACATCCTAGTCACATGGGGAAACACCCTCGATTTGGACTAACAAATTATGGAGTGCTTATGTTGGATTCATGGTTTTAGCCCTTGGTTACATGAAAGCACTAGAAGATAAGAAAATAACCTCTTTGTGAGTTTTGGAGCTGATATGTTTAATATGTTATAAGCCCCTAGACAACTTGGTTTTCCTATTGGGTTACAATTTATCTTGTTTTCAATTGTGGGTTTGTAGGTATGTGCTTATTCCATTATTTAGATGAAATGTTTGATGTGAATGTCTGGCTGTTTAAATGTATTTCTGATTTATAGAGATGGTTTTGCATGTTAAATAAAATATGTGGCATGTAGATATGTGATGAGACTGTATTCAGGGTGTTCTAGATGAAGATAGTTACAAGTTTGCATGACTTCTTGGAGGGTTCTTATTGATCTATGGTTACTCTTATGTGTGTTTGTTTGGAAAATCAGGTCTAGCATTGATTATGGTGTTTGGATCTTGGAAATCCACATGTTATACCATAATATATTTGTTTTACATGATACTAATGTGGGGTTGAATCTATTTTTTAGCTAGATTTGAGATTAGAGCATTGATTATGTATTTCTCCTTTGAGACATTGTATATGTGCCAATATTGTATTTTCTTGATGTGTACTCCATTTGGAAGGACATATTCTTGGTCACCATTATTGCATTGGTATGCTTATTGTAGTGAGATAGTTTTTGGGAGTACTTGATATAGTTGTTCGTTTGAATCTTTAGCAGTAGTTTATGTTGTATGAGAAGCTTTGTTTACTTTAAATAGAGTGTTGGAATGGCTATTGGTCATGATGCCATGTATAACTCAATATTACTTTTAGTGGGAGATTTATGTAGTTCCATAATATGTTCTATCTTCTTTGTTTCAAGTTTTTGGTTCTAAGTTATTGTTGTTACAATGTGTAGTGAGCCATGGATAATATTTGATTAGAATATGGATGGTCTAAATTATAATGGTTGTTGGTGCCATAAAGAGCTCTTAGATTATGCTTTTAGATTACAATGAGAGTTTAATGACATCTTTGGTTCTATTGACAAAGGATGTGTAGAACTTGTATCTCCTTGGTTTGGAGATTGTGGTTATACTTCACCTTTTGGGAGATCATGGTGTCTAGTTCTTTGATTATATTGGGGCCATGGAGGATCTTCAGTTAGAAGATGGTTATCACAATTCTTGGAGAGCTTGGTTACACACTTCAGTGGGAGCTTTGGCAGTGATGTTGATTAATCATTTGATGATGGATAGTTATTTTCATGTGATATCTTAGGAGGGGATGTTAGATCATGATGTCATGACATGTTCCTGATTCTATAGTTGGAAATTTGACAATGGTCAGATTGTTTTTTTCTCTTTGGTTTTAAGTATCAATCATTTTCTTGGAGCTTTATGATTTTGGAGGGTTGCATTTGAAGTTGGCATGGATTGATCGGTGGACACTCATGGAGGCAAGAGAGACTTGGGTGAGGCTAAGAGATATCTTATTTATGGGATCATATGTTGAGATGGTTATTCTTTGATGAGGATTTCAATATAAAGATCGAGGAACCTACACTTGGTTATGGATGTGAATCCATTATGGACTTGAAGAAAAGATTGTCAATGCTTGGTGTTGTGTTCACAAGACAATCTTATATCCCACTCTTGGTCTACTCGATAGGTGAATGATCTGAGAGGCATTGCTCACCTGGTTATCAGATGCATTCTTTATTTTGCACATTGTCTTCTCATACAAGTTTGTCTTGAATATAAATATTTTAAAGAATTGTTAAGAAGAAGATACATGGTTTATGGATTTTTTGTTGTTCTCCTTGTTTTGGTATTGAGCTATAGATCTAGTTCTGAGGAAATTTGGAGAGGTACAAGAAATGGTTTGTGGCTTTGAGTATATTCTCTTTGTTGTGGGAATGATTGGTTGGTTTGATCTACCTTTGTTATGAGAGGTTTACATCTATTGCTTCCATGTTTTCATTTGATTTGAATGTTAGATGTTGATATCCTTTAAATTTGGGAATGGTGAAGGAGATCTTACATGACACAACTTGGTATATGTTAGTGTGGAACAAGGATATGGTTTGATATGCAAGTTCTCTCTTTGGTCATGGTATTCTCACTAGATGTTGGTATTCACATGGTTGAGTGTGAAGAACTTGGGAGAGCTATGGAGACAAGTGGTGAGAGAGGTATTGCAACATATTTGTTTGCAAGATTTACATATCATTGTATGTTTCCTTAACACTATATAATAGAGGAATTAACCACATCCTCTATGTGAAGTACGATAGGTAGACTTGATATGCTTCAATGATCTATTTTTAGATTTGACATTACTCCTATAGTGGGGTTTTTTGGATATGTCTAGCTATCCTCTATGGTATCTTGGTTTGTTGGTTACTGATGTGATGATGAGTTTACACGTTTCATTGGATTTGGATCTACAATTTATAAAGGTTGTGGATTAGCTACCCATTTTCTTGTAGTGGGATGACTAAGATGTGCACTGTCTATATCCACAAGATTATTTCAGTGTTAATGTAAACTTTTTATTTGGCCTTTTCTATTGTCATTTGTTCATTGGTATATTGCATTGAGATAGGAGAATGGATATACAAATACTCGATTGTGGATTTTGGGTTGGTATGTTGATGGCATGAAGTTCTATATATGTTTGTTATACCTTGGCTTAAGGTATGGTTAGCTTGGATAAGTTGCAAATTTTTGTGGTTTTTATTCTAGGTGGTATGAGTAAGACAAATACTTAGAGCCTTTGTTATCATTTGAATTTGATGCTTGTGTTCATGTAAAGACTGGTGCAGGTTTTAGTGACAATTGATATGTTTCACCTTGGCATGTTCCTTTTTCTTCCATAGGTGGCATGTGGAGTATGTAAGGAGTGTTTTTCTCGATGGTGGTTATCATGGTTGCTTTTATAGGTATCTTATTGGAGCATGAGAGCATGGTGAAGATTCAAATGGTACATGTTTGGCTATGGGATGCTTTTTCCTTATTTATGATTCCTATGGGTGTATTTACAATGTTGATGTTAAGTGGGATAATATTAGGATTAAGGTGCCATCCACCTTGTATGGCACCTTGTAAATTCTATGTCATGGTTCCAAAATCCTTGGAAAGTGTCTCTAGGCACTTAGGGCATAAATTGTGAAAATATTTTTTAATATTAATTCTCACCATTATTTGTAATATACTCATAAGGGGTGATGGGTCCACTAGCAACTATAAAGGTGAGGTGTGGACATAAATATTTAATATTATTTCCCCACATGTGGATTCCTAGAATGGGATAATAAAAAATAAGGAAAATGATAAATGAGTGACTATTGGGATTCTCCAAGTGGGTGCTTTGAAAGAGGGAATATTTTCCACTTGGTTTTCCATCATTTATTGCATTTAATGTAATGTTTATCTTCCAAGTTTGGGTGCCCAAGTTGGAGGGAAAGTATTGGAGCCAAAATTAGGTGTCCTTTCGTATTTGGTGGAGGATTTCCAAGGGTTGCGTTGTTTGTATTGAAGAGGTCATCTTTGGAAGCCTTGTTTTTGGCTTAAGACCTCTTCACACATCTATAAAATTAGCCTCTTGGATGTAGAAAATGTGAGGAATGTAGTTGAATGTAGTGTTACTCTACAAGAACAAGGACATGTTGAGGCATAAGGAGGTTGTTCATAGGTGCACAAGTGCTTCCATAGTGAAGGAAAATAGGAGAATGAAAGTAGTTATATTGTAATCTCATTTATTTGAAGATAATGTATGCTTGGCCTCTCTTCTTGGTGGAGATTTTTCACACAAGGGTTTCTCCATGTAAGTCCTATGTTATATGATTATCTTGTGTTGCTGATTTGTGCCTCATTGCTGCTATATTATTGTGATGTTATTATTCATATATTGCTATTATAAGTTCACATAAGGTAGTGTTTATAAACATGTTATGTTGGTTGATTTTTGGCATCATAAAGAAGATGGATCTAATCATGGTAATTCCATATTAAGGAAACTTAATTTTTATATTTACATATAAGTTTCAGATTTTCATGTTGCTATAATCCAAGCCTTGAATCTCATCCATTGAAGTCATATTTGGATAGAGATTGAATTTATCAAAAAATAGTATTCAACTTATTTATTTCTCATCAAGCCATGGTCAAATAGTTTGGAGATAAGAAACGTGAGAGATGTTATTGTGGAGGGGCCCTACATGAATTTATAGGTTCATATGAAACATTCATACGTTCCATGGATTTCAAGAATTGGTCCATCATAGTTTGATAGGTTTTTGCACTTAGGGATTTTAAAAGATGACACAAGAATGATGTAGCTTGGAACGATCAAGATAGTTGGGGTGTGAAACAAGGCCTTCCTTAGTGTTCACCCACCCACCCAAATGTGTTAGCATAGTCAAATTTTCCTCATGACATATAAAATGCAAAATATGGCTCCTGACAAGTTTTGGCTAAATATGAATGATATTTTTTTGTAACTTTTAAAATATTATTGCCATAGTCAAATGGTTTGGATATAAGAAAAATTGAGAGACATTATTTTGGACAGACCCTATGTGAAGCTATAGGTTCAAATAGAACATTCATAGGTGCCACAAATTTTGAGAATCAGTCTATCATAGATTGGTAGTGTTTTACACTTAAGGCTCTTAAGAGGCTATACCAAAATAATGTAGCTTAGAATGAATGAGAACTTGGGGTGGAAAAAAGGTCCTTCCCTAGTGTTAACCCACGCACCCACCCAGATATGTTGGCATAGTTGGTTTTTCCTCATGATATACAAAACACAAAATATGGCTCCCGATAAGTTTTGGCTAAATGCAAATGACACTTTTTGCAAATTTTAATACATCATCGCTATAGTCACATGGTTTAGAGATAATAAAAATTGATAGAGGTTATTATGGAGGGACCCTACATAAAGTTGTAGGTTTAGACGAACCATTCATATGTTCCATGAATTTTGAGAATCAATCCATAATATTTTCGTAGTTTTTTACACTTATGACTCTTAAGAGACTCTGCCAAAATAATGTAGCTTGAAATGATCAAGACAGTTGGAGTGAAAAAAATGGTCTTCCCTAGAATTCACCCACCCACCTATACATGTTGGTGTAGGAGGTTTTTCCTTACAATATACGAAACACAAAATATGGCTCTTAGAAGTTTCGGCTAAACATGTAAATGGCACCTTTTGTAACTTTTTATACATCATCGCCACAATCAAATGGTTTGGAGATAAGAAAAAATGAGAGATTATATTATGGAAGGACCTTGCATGAAGTTGTAGGTTTAGATGAAACATTCAAATGTGCCACAAATTCCATGAATCAGTGCCTCATAGTTTGACAATTTTTTGCACTTAGGGCTCTTAAGAGATTGTGTTGGAATAATATAGCTTGAAATGATTAGGTGTTTTGGGGAAAAAATATAGGCATTCCATAACATTCAACCACCCATTTGAACATGTTGGTGTAGTCAATTTTAATCCATGACACATGAAACACAAAATATTCTTCTTGCCATATTTGGACTACTCTCAATTGACACTTTTTGCAAGAATATGCATTCCTTGTTGGAATGTTCAAATGATGTTGAGTTGAAAAAATGAGAGAGGTTAACATGGAGGGACCCCATATCTACTTGTAAATCTAGATAGAACATTCCTATGTTCTATGAGCTCCAATAACTACTTTGTCATAGTTTGATAGTTTTTCTATTAGGGCTCATAAGAGACTAAACTAGAATTGAGATTTTATGATCTTGTGGGCTGTTATGAATTTCCTAGCATGAGAGTAGACTGTTATTTGGATTATGATAGCCATAAACTCTTGAAAAATCTCCTTTTTGTGAAGATATCCATCATTACATCTTTTAGTAATTTTCTATAAACCTTAAGACAACTTTCCAACCTTCTTTCATTTCAAAATAGGGTTCCAAATGAAATGATAATAGTCCTATATGTCTATCATAACTAAGTATGATAGTGGATAGTCCTAGGGCAACAATCAATAGAACCTAAAGGTGTTTGATGAGCTAAAGAGTAAACCCTTGAATGACATAATCCCTTAATGTTTGTGAAAATAATTTAGTTAAAAATTTATCTTCATATGCAAATCAAATCTAAAATGACAGATTAAAGAAATTTTAAAATGTTAGATTTTAAATTTAGGGTGGAAGGATAAAACCTCGGGGTAAAATCCTAAGAGGTGTAAGATCAAATAAGCTCACTAAAAAGAAAAGAAGTAAAATAGTTTCTTTTCAAATAATATAGGTTAACAAATTAATTAAGTAATCAACTTAATGAATAGCCTAAATAAATGGATTTGAATCTCAAATGCATACTTGGAGTGGATCTAAAATACAAAGAAAATAACTATTCAATAGTAGTGTACCTTGGTGTTAAAGAAAAGGAGATTGATTTGATAGTAATAGATGTTTGGTACCTATATTTTGAGATTGGATATGGGATGATTAGGCTATAATAATAATACTTTATGTAATCTAAAATTAAGCATGAACTTGGATCAAACCTAAACTGCAATGTTGACCATCATTTTCATGGTCTTAAACCTAATGTGTGACCACATGCACTTGGAATTGTAATTTTGAACTTAAATTTTAAAACTTCAATATGCCTAATAATGTTTTCTTGTACTTGCGCTTACAAATAGAAAACTTGGTTGTGCTAAAAATATTGTTGAGACTTGCTATGCTAGGAATGAAAATTCAACAAGCTTCCTTTCTTTTCCTTAATCAAGCCTTGTTGATTGATTTAGTGCTTTTGTAGAAATTCAAATGACACCCCAGGTGACGCATGTAATCAATGTGCAAATGATTGAAAATGATGTAATACAATAATGGGAAATGCTTAAGACAATGCAATGAGTGTTGGAGTGACTTGATGTAATAAATAAGATTTTAAAATTTGTTGATGTAACTAAGGTGTTTGATGCAAAATACTAAGTGTTGACTAAGGTATGATTGTTAAGAGATCCTTTTTGATAATAGATGCAAAGGAGTTGTGAGATTCAAGGACGATTGAAATTACCTAGGGGTGATGCCCTTTTATGCATGTTCTAAGCACACAATTTCGACTTTTGACATGGAAGTTAGCAAATAACATGATTATTTAGAACTAAGTTCATTTTGGACCATAATTAATTTTGAAGTTGGATATATAAATCAATACAATACTTTCAATCTTGAAATAATTTAAAATTACACATATAATATTAAACTAAACAAATAAAATATTATTTTAAAATTTTAAAATATTTGAAATAAAAATAAAATAATTTAGAAAGACAATATACATAAAAAAAAAAAATCACACAAAATAATATGACCCTTGAGAATAAACTAGTCACTATTTGCCTTCCCATTCAATCAAAAAAAAATTATTTAAAACTTTATATAAAGCAAGCATCTTCACCATTTAAACCATTACAAACCGCTTGTTTAAATTTGATGTGCCTTCCATTATAAAATATAGAGCCTTAGCCATCATGCCAGCTCAAAATTATCTCCACCCATTAAAGCTTAGGACCACATTGATATAAAATTAATTTTATTGTTCTTATGAAAATGACGAAGTACGTGCTAGTGCTAATGATGATTGAAAGCTCGGGGGCATCCGACCTTCACAATGATAATTGATCCGATGGTAGGTTTTCATTGTGATGGCTATAAATACCATGATGTAAGAAGTTGTAACCCAAGAAGGCCTATGAAATTATTTCTGTATGTGCAGAGCGAGGATCAAGGGTTTGGGAAATTGGTTTTATAGCTTCCTGTGGAGCGTAAATTGTCATTGTAAATCGGCCATGAATTTTTATAGTTTTAAGCACAGTATAGGAAAATTACCAGAGTTCCGAGGGACTCCAAGTTTTTCAGCAGCGTTAACCACAAACCAAGGGTTAAAGCCTCTTCCTTTAGAGAACAACATTTAGATTCTTCCTATTATCAGAAAGGAGATTGCTGACACTACTGAAAAGCTTGAGTCCTTCGGAATTCTGATGCTCTGCTTGCTGAGATCGATTTGGAAGAATACAGTTCCGAGACCAGGCCCTTTGTTTAACAGGTGCATGCTTTGATCATGATCATATGGATTAGTCTAGTCAAAATTTATTTTCTTTTTCCGCTTTCTCCCCCATTAAATTTATGGTTATAGATTGTGTTTGGAATTAAATTGTTTGTTGTTTTCGGATTTTGCAGGAATCGAAAACATGTATGAAACCCTTGCGGCGAAAACGTCCATCAAAATATTTCAGCCGCAAATATTCTGTTGGATCAGAAGAAATCTCATCTTTCGGGTTACGCCTTGCGCAGAATCTCGGCGGACGACAGTGTATTCCCTCTTCAAATCCTCAGCAGCCATGGGATATGTGGCCCTAGAGTACGCACCCGTGGGATGCTTTACACTAAAAAGCGCTGTATTTGCTTTTGGAAAAGTAATCTTCCAGCTCATCACTAGAACAATTCGTTTTCGTCTCACAGTTCTATCAAATCACTGGTGGAATTCAGCAGAGTAGAAGCATTCATCGATCAAGCCTCTTATTTGGTTGTGGAAGCTATAAATCTGAATAAAATCGCACTGGTTTGCATTAGCGAGGTAGCTGACCAAAGCTGGCCATGGGCACAGTGCTTCTCAGGTTTGAAACATAAATTAATCAAGAAATATTCATAACTAGGCATTTCATAATGAATTTACTGTAAAAAGATAGATTTTATTTTCTTGCCAGAATAAGATGAGGAAAGTTTATGATTTTATTTTCTTACCAGAATAAGCCGAGGACAGTAAAATTCAATTTTTTAAATTTTTTTTTAAAGGATAATTTATAATCTTTTCTTATTTTAGTGGTGCAGCTATTTATTTTTTAGGAATTAAAAATAAGCTGTGAAAAAAATACGGGGAGCTGAAAATAAGCAGCAACCGCTTATTGTGAAAAATGTTTGGTGACTTCATAAATTTCCTTTCCTTCTTTTCATTTGCCTCCAATTTTTTTCTCTAAATTTTCTTTACAGAAATTATTATTAATACTGTTCATTGTTCATTCATGTAAATGAACATACAACAAACAGACAAACTGTTAAAAAATAAGCAGTAATATTAAATATCCATGAGACCACCAGCTCCACAAATTACTCCAAAAGAAAATTGAGCAGTGACTTTAAAGGAAATAAGCTAAGTAGTCACCTGGGGACTTGTGGCTGCTTAGGGTAAGGTCTTAGGAGGGGGGCTTGTTAAAAAATGTCAGTGGGTGTTATTGAGATTTTTTAGGAATTTAAGGAAAGTGCTTTGATAAAAATTAATAAATAGATATATTTTTTTTTCATTTTTATTTTCCAATAGGAATTTAAAATTTTAGATGATAGACAAGTGGTAAAAAAAATTCTTAAGTTGTAGAGGCAATTTCTAAGGGTGGGATCCAGAGGGGCTTCCTAATTTCAGCGAGATTTTTAGGATTATTTTAAAGTGGGCGGTCTCATGAATTCGGTATCACAGTTTAAAATTAAAAGTTTAAGCTCCTATATTTATGGAAGCTGGTGGTCTCATGAAGTTTATTATTTTGCATATTCAATTCAACAACTTAAATAAATATAAAATAATAAAAAAAATTAGTGAGAATTTTAAAACCGTATATGATTGACAAGTGGCAAAAAAAAGCTTAGGTTGGTGGGGCAATTTCTAGCCCCACCCCTTTTTCACCCGCTTAAGTTTTTGAACTAAAAAGTAGGGTCTGCTATTTTTGAGGAAAAAATTCTAATTAGTCCTGTAGCATTTTCTTTTATTCCTTCATGGGACCCCTTGCTCCTTCAAAATAGATCTTGAAGCCCCCCCATGGGACCTCACCCTAACCCCACCTCAATTTCACTCGCTCAAATTTGAAATCTAAAAGGTAGAGGGTGCTATTTTTCAGGAAAATATTCTAACTGTATGGTCCCATGGGGGGGGGCCTTGGACTTCTATTTTCATGGAGCAGGAGGTCCCATGGGAAAAAGAAATTGTGCTATAGGATTAATTGGAATCTTTTCTAGAAAAATAGGAGCCCCTACCTTTTAGAAATGAATATTTGAACTGGTGAAATTGGGGCGGGGCTAGAAATTGCCCCTACAGTTTAGGAGTTTTTTATGCTACTTGTCTCTCATCTAAAATTTTAAATTTTTATTAGAAAATAAAAATGAGAGAATTTTAATTAATTAATTATTTATTATTAAAGCACTATAGTTCATTCCTTACATTTTGGAGCTTAAAATTTTAAGTAGAATTGCAAGATTAGATCCATGGGACCAAGAACTTTAAAATATTCCTAAAAATCTAAGCAGCATATGCCCCTCCTTCATGAAAATAGATCGTGAAGCCCATCTATGATACCACTTCTTAGCTTATTTTCTTTAACAGTCACTTCTCAATTTTTTTAGGAGTAATTTATAGAATTGTGACCCATGAATATTTAATTTTGCTACTAATTTCCAATTTTATTGTGCTTACCTTGCAGATTTTTTATTGCCATTTCTATATTTAATCTTTCTAAAATTTTGATTATATATAAAAATATCATTATATAATTAACAAATTCTAGTCTTGAAAATGAAATAAAAAGAATCTTTTCATCTAACCAAATTATATAACAAGAACTGTATTGTATTTATGAATACCACATAAATTTTATTGTTGCTCTTTATAATATACTTTTTCACCAAGAATGTTGGTCAAAAAGGTTCTTCCATCCTTGCATGATCAAACATAATGAATACTTACAATTCTGAAAATTTCAAATCTAGTAAACTTCACACTTTCTTTGATCAATAAAAAGTATGGAGTTGCTTAAAGTTGTGCAAATTTCTTGTCAAATAGTAAAGTGTACACGATTTTCTAGCTATATGGAACACACTTGAAGCTTTTAGGATTGAATCTACACACTTTAATGAGGGCTGTCCTTAAAATATTAATCTTTCATGATAAAAATTTAAAGGTTTCTCCACCATCCACATTGATGCATCACCTGTTTTGTTCATTTAGATTGAACTTAAAATAAGAAAAAAATCTCAAAATAAAAATACAAAATCATCTTTCATGTTTCTTAATTTTTTAGTTTAGAAGGATTCTACTTAGAATGTATTGTGTACAATAGTCAAATAAGAGTTCAATTTAGTCTTTGTGTATATAAAATAATTTAATGCATGATCAAATATATAATGTTTTAGTATTTTTACAATTAAGATTTTCTTTATATTTTAGAACTATTTTAATTTAATGATGAAAATAAAAAGATAATCATTAATGAAATTTTTTAATTATATGAAAATAAAATTTTGTGAATCATTTTTTTCTAAATTCTTATTATAAATATAATTTTCTTTGTCATAGTGAATAGTTTTAGTTATACTTCTATATTTTTAGTGTTAATTGTTAGGATTATTGCATCATTAGATTAGGTTTGTTAGTTTGAACATTAGAATATCATGTGTACAAAATTATATTAGTGTATTTGGTTGTAGGGGATTATATTACAAGTTGTTAGAGCAACTTTCCTATGCAAATGAATAGAAGCACGATAACATTTGTGTATAAAAGAATTAAGCTTCTATTTGTCTCTACTCAAATTTATCTCATGGTATCAGAAGCAAGGTTGGTTATAAATTGTAATGGAGGCTTTAAAAAAGAAAGAGGGAATTTCCATTGTGTTGTTGCCCTGTAGATGAGACTCTATAATAGCTAAGAGTTTTTTAAGACTTTATAATAGTTGTGAGCTTGGATGCAACATTGAAGGTGAAACAACAAGAATAGATGCATCCAAGGAGGATTTGTTTCAAAAAAAAAGAGGTTTGGAACAAACTCATGAAAATTGGAATATATTTATCATTACTTGATGATTCAAATTGCATTGGAAAGCTAAATAATAAGAGAAGAAAACCCAAAAAGTTTTTTTTTTGAAACATGAAGGCTATTTTAAGAAGAAAAGAGACATTTCATGTTTTTATATGAGATAAACAATGTGTTATTAGTTTCTATGGATTTTGGATATGCTAGTAGCTATTGGGTGTTCATCACAACTTCTCTATATCAAACATGCGTGTATTTGATCAATTGGGAATGAGCATTGAACTTTCAAATCCATGTATGTATCTCTGTTCAAACTTCCAAAAGTAGTGGGATGCATTATCTCCATGACAAAGAGATTTTATTTTACGTTGAAGTCTAATTTTATTTATTATTAAGTTCATCTAAGCTTATCAAAATGCGAGTTGAACTCATAGGTAGTAATAAGCATGCCTTTGTTAAAGCACAATATGTCACTTGGTGGAAGCATTATATGTCCAAATTTTATTATTATAAGTCATCTGGTCAAGTGCATGAAAATAATTATTAAGTCTCATTGAATCAATAGAATAATTTAATATTGGTTCAATTAGGTAATTAGGTTTTTTATCCTTATAAACATAGGGGTGATTATTTGTGTCAATTGCCATTATCAAATGTTGTCAATAGAATCAAAATCATTAATCAATAAATAAATAAAATAAAATTGCCTCAATTGTAACTAGATGCACTATCACTTGTACATGATATCCATCTTGAGGGAGGGTATCCTAAAACTGAGTTTCAATGTCAAAATTGCTAGTTAAGTAGCAAACCTAATGGAGGATGATGGCATAAGATGGTAAAAGTACAAACCTATGTCACACTTTTATAAAAGAATTGACCAACACAAACAAAAATTCTCAACTTCGACCACATAAAAGTGGTCTTTATGTTTTGAATTTCAAAATGATATAAACTAATGAAATGTAGAACCCTTGATGAAGTTTATTCTTGTAATTTTTTAACTTTTTAGAAATTGTTTTAATATTTTTTTATAAATTTAAGAGAAGATTTTGAATTGTTGATTTAAAAAAAAAAAAGTGATGTTGGGTTGATGTCAAGAAAAAAATAGATTTTTTTAAAAAAATTTCCCCTATTTTTTTCCCAAATAGATAATTTCAATACTTAGGACATGAAAAAATTAAAATTTTTGATGTATATTTTCCTTGTAACAACGTATTAAAGTCAAACGTACCAAAATTTGATAGTTTTCATTTGAAATCAATTATTGTTTAATTTTTTATCATTTAAAAAAAAATTATACCCTTTTGGAGAGGATTCACTCCTGTAGTGCACCATATATTTTTGAATTTCTGATCGGCCTCATTTTTTATTTTAACAACCTATTTGCATTATTTAAAATAAAAAAAATATTAAAACTAATCAAAATATATAAAAAAATTTTGGATTCTTGATTTCAAGCTCTACAAAAGGGTATTGTTAGCTTTTTGAATAAATAATTCTAACTGAAGAAATATCATGTTCAAGTGGAATGTTTTAGAAATTTCTAAAAAAAGATGAGGTGGTTACCAACAAGGATGCCACAAAGATAGTTTTGGGTGAAAGGATTTTGATCGAAACCATTTCGATCAAAACCCTTTTAGTCGAAAACATACATACAAGTTGAGCTAGATTTTAAATTGACAAAGAAAAAAAATTGTTTTGTTGTTTTGGGCCAAAGGGTTTCACATGAAACTTTATTTGCCACGTAGTTTCAAGTGAATCTATTTTGTGCAAAATTGTTTATAATGAAACTATTCCACTCAGAATTGTTTAGTTGGTTGAAAGTCTGACATAGGTTTGTGGTTTTACCTAGGAGGTTGGAGGACATTCAACAACCTTTCATCAGTCACTAGCAATGGGGTTGTAATTTTTTTAGTAACAAAACTAATTGTGTTGAATGACTAAAACTAAAATTAGTTCCTAGGTGACAAAAATAACCATCTCATACCAATTTTGTGATCATAGTGGTAGTGATCTATAATGATTTGAATACATAAATGGTAATGAGAACTTAGTTCTCAAATTTTATATTTTGTGATTGGATGTGTATGTCCCTAATCACATTATTGAATGATAGTGATTGGATGTGTTTTTCCCCAATGAAAATTATTGGTTGTTCATGATTGGATGTGTTTTTCTTTGATTATAAGTATTGGTTATTCATGATTAGATGTTTTTTTCCCCAATCATAAAAGTTGGTAGTCATGATTTGATGTGTTTTTCCTCAATCATAATTGTTGTGAGAAGACGTGTCTCCCTATATTCATGAAGTTGGATAGATGTGTTTGTTCCTATCCAAACTTTCCATATGACATTGGAAAGATGCGTTAGTCCATACTTGGTTCCATGAGTAGATGTGTTTGTCCTTATCCTTTATTAAACTCTAGTAAGGTCAATCCTACGAAAGAAGCATAGTGAGATGAGTTCCACTATTTTTTTTTATCATGAGTAGATGTGTATGCCTATACTCATATTTTGTTTGATGAACTGCTGAACATGTTCATCAAGTATTATTATCAACCTATCCTCATTTGGATAATGATATAATATGGGGGGTGTTAGGAATATTGCATTATTATATTTGTTATGGTTTGTTAGTTTGAACATTATAATATCATGTGTGTAAAATTATATTATTGTATTTGGTTGTACAATATGTTGCAAGTATGTGTAGTTGGTGTTGTCATTAATGTCAACAAGCTTTGGTGTTGTCATTGGTGTAAACTGTATGAGCAAGAGATTGTTGCAAGGCTGTGAGAAGTTGGTACTAAGTTGATGTTGTCTTTGATGATGCTTGGATTAGTTGCATTATGTTGTCATTAGTAAGCTACTGGCGTCAACCTCTACTGTTGCTTTGATAAGCTTCTGTTTGTGGATGTATGGTTGAGTTGTTATGTTGTAGTTGGCTTGGTGGTGATGATGAAGTGTTGAATATGTTGAGGATGTGTCTATGGTGCTTGGTTTCCAAATTATTTTGAGAAAATCTAAATGAAAATAAGAAATAGTGTGTTGTAGTGGTGTTCTATGTTGCAAAGTAGCATTCTAGTTTCGCTCCGCATATCTTCTATGTTGGGGATCTACTTGGGTGGTTTGGATATGTTGATCTTAGAGGTTTTCAAAGGTGTTGCATCCAAAATTTTGTGTAATGGATCATTGTGTAGAGGAAGCTGTGTTCACTAGTGTGTGAACTATGCATTGTAGAAGTGTCTGGGAGAAATATTTTTCTTCGTATTTCTCCATAGAGTGGTTTCAGGTCTTGTAGATAGGCAAGGATATTGATAATGTTTTTATATTTCTTTATTTGAATTTGTTTGAGGTTTGGTGATATAGAAGTCAATTTCTTGAGTAATAGTGTATGGAAGGTTAATTGAGTGTATTGGTTGTGTACATTCTTTAGGTTAAAGTTGTTGCAAAAGAATTTGTTGGAATTCATGGTGTTTATGGAATATTCTAGATCATGTTTGTGATGAGCCTAGCCTAAGCTGAATCCAAAACTCTTCTTTGTTCCCTTGAAACTTCATCAAACAATTCGAATGCAAACTTCCAACTTGCTGGTCTGAGTTATTAGTCTGATATGTTCTTTGAAAATTGATTATTGAATGCTTCCAATGCTTGAAATTCAATACTACTATGCATAAATTAACATCCAAAGGCATGAATGACTTGTATAAATCATCTACAATGCATATCAATGACTTCTAAGTGTGAAAATGTGCACCTATAGCCAATTGACATACTGTTAAACAATTGGCATGCAATCTACTAAGGGACTATTTAAATGATCATTACATGGAATATGGGACTCCAAATCTTGACTCCTTTATTGAAATGCGATTTCCAAAATATGTGACAATGTAATCATGCCAAGACTCTTGGCTTACAATGTAAATCTTTTACCATGCCCAAATCTAATTACAAACATCATCTACAATAGCTTGCCAATGTCATGAAATGATCTATGCAATGAATTCTAATTACTATGCTAAATGATGCTGATGAAGTCAGCAAGAAATGCTATCATAAAATGATGAATCAAATACAAAAAGCACCAAATATGAAAACCTAGAATTAATGGCTGCTTCAACAATAAATTCATTTCTTCTGATGTGAGGTAGATATGCATCTATATGATCATTAAAACGTATGCAAATTACAAAGGAACCTGATGTATAATAGTGCTGGAAGTTGTAGATGAAGGAGCCATGAATATTCAATGTGTTGTGAGTCTTTCAAGCCCAAGTCAAACTTCTCCTTCATTCGTCCCTATTTCAGCTTATTGAATGCAGATATAAAATAAACCGCCACCTTCTTTTGTCTTAGCAAGCATCTAATATCATCACCAGAACCTCATAAGCCAAGCACCCCCATTAGAATGTAAAATTGTTGTGTATTGATATTGCCATGAATTTATTTTCCACCTCTAGGCTAGCCACCCCTGTTTCAGCTATAAACTTCTAATGTAAAAAGGTGACATCCCCAATCGCCTTCACAAGAGTTTAACATGAATGATATGACCTTAGGAAAGTAGCACTACCAACCCTTGCTCAAATTGAACCCAGCTAAAGATGTATTGAATGAAAATGATATCTTCAATAGGCTGGTCAAACTAGCTGATATGACAGATCAGAATAAAGTGAAAATGCATGAAATGGAATCAAGACTGCCCAAAATGTATGAACAACAACTCAAGATGCCTCCTTTGTAGTTGATTCACTTTGTAAAGGCTATTCCTAGCTCCATAGACCAATGTGAACCCAAAAAATGCTCAGAATCTGCAATAATGAATGCCCAACACTGTAGCGCGACACTGTTCACGCCACTGTAGCAACAGTGCATTAACTTATGATTTGCAATGTAAACTCTTGTAAAAACTTCTATGATTCTTCTTTGATAAAAAACAATTGAAAGGACTGAATTATGCTCTCCTTAATTGCAACCCTTCAAGAGATCTTTCACTCCCTCAGTTATGCTATCAATAAGAAGTTTTCGTTTCCTATGATCAAAGAAGAAAACTGCAAAAGCCCTAGGCTCCACAATAAAAATTAATCAAAATAATATTCATCAACTGGGTGCTAAGAATGAGCTCTCACCTCTCTTTCTATTCTTTTTCTTAGGAGAGCTCAAACACCTTCTTGGCCAATGTGGGATAAAAGATTTATTCCCACATTAAATTATTCACTTAACACACTTTATTATATTAAAGTGACTTTATTATTAGTTACTTTATAACTTTATAATAATATTAAAATATTAAATAAATCATTTAAGTCACTTAAACTATAATATCTCTTGATGTACGTGTCTGATTGCTAAGTCGTCTAAGCTAGGAGTCGACTCTCCCTATTCTCCATGTGATCAGATGCCTGTCTAAGAATAAAAACCCTGAACAATGACCTACTATAAACAATAATTATGTGAAGTTGAGTCTAGAAACAACTGAAAAGGCCCAATCAAGGTTGACACTGCCAATATGCTCTGCTTAGGTGTCTTTCTATTAATAGGAACCCTGACTCTCCCAAAATAGTAACTTACTATAAATAGTAAGTGTGCCAATCTGAGTCAAATAACCTGTGCAAAGGCCAAAACCTGAATCTAGCTAAAGAGTAATGTCTCTAATCCCTGAGTAACACACACAAGGGACCCTCTATCTAGTTATATTAGCCTAAAAGGGTCAGGAATAGGCTAAATCCACCAAACTTTGATGCTCGCAAAATGGGGACATTACAATTCGCCCTCCCTGAAATTGCTTGTCCCCAAGCAATCTTCACTGCAAAGAAACTCCAGTCCTTGGAAGGACCAAAAGAATTGTGAAATGTCCCACACATCTCTAACTGATTCCTGTAGCACCAACATAAACATAGCTGCACAAAGTATCCCCGGATCCCAAACCCAGAATGGAAGTCTGCCATGCCTAATACCCTCCGACTTCCTCTATGCTACTCTAATCTCAAGTTCACCATGCCAAGAGTGGTGAAGCAAACCAATGGGACCTATCCAATACACCGTGTAAAACCTGTTGCCACCTAGATCCCAAAAAAATTAAACCCCACATCCATTCGCCATATAGAGATAAAAATATCTGGAAGCATCTGTAACATAATATCTCTCCACAACTCCCACTAAACTCCCATGGATGTGATAACTAACCAAACCATCATGCCCACTACCACTACAACCTCTGGATGAAACCTAGGAGTATCAAACTCTGTTAGGTACACACTAGCATGATGGTAATCCAACCTATGATCTTGCAAGTAATCCCCTGCAAACAACTTAGTCGGGAACTTGCAGCCTCTAGTCTCACCTCTTGAAGATGGTAACTCTGAGCACATAAATGATTTGCTTCCCTTAACTATGCAAAGAGAATCATCATGCACACAAGAATTGTGCATTGAATACGAATCATGTACAGATGGATTAAAGGCAAAATTGTAAGCACTCCTCATTGTGTACACACTGTAAAACTCTTCCATGAGCCCTGTTTGGAATCTCGATGCACTG
The DNA here is from genome assembly GCA_007258455.2 of Sequoia sempervirens. NCBI lineage: Eukaryota > Viridiplantae > Streptophyta > Pinopsida > Cupressales > Cupressaceae > Sequoia > Sequoia sempervirens. The sequence goes on along the minus strand of VDFB02125182.1, from coordinate 32,585 downwards.
GAAAGATCCCAAACAATGTGATCATTGCTCAAATCAATACTAGTGTTAGGAGGGAGATCAACATCCAACTCGAAGAGTGGATTATCATAGACCATTTCTTCCTCAGACTCACATAATGGATTATTCACAAACTGCACACCCACTCCATGCTGAATTGAATCAACCATCTCCCAATCCCAGAAGAAATGGGTAGAATCAAAATCCTCCTGAACAACCTCCTTCTCTCTCCTTGCACCCTTCTCTCTATGGAGAGAGATAGAATGCAAACTTCCACCATTATCTTCATGTACTTTATCTGTCATCTCATGATTTTATGAAGGTAATGGACTATTGTTCATAAAATCAGAATTATCAGAGCTAATATTCTCTGCACACTCCTCATCTTTGACACTTCCAACTTGCGTGCAAACATTTGTAGATCCTTCCACAACATTTTCCTCATGTATAATCACATCTACATCATGATTATGCTCAATAGTTTGGCTGCTATTAAAAAAATCAATATTGTTGTCATTTCTATCTACAACATCAACAATGAACTCAACTGAAACTTCATTAATTTTTTCCTTATACATCTTCTTGAAATACTCTACCAATCCAATATTTTTTGGGTGCGAGGTGACAACAAAAGTCAATTAATCATTAAGTGAGTATTGTTCTTTGAAATCTTCAGACATACTCTAATATCCCTCAAGGAGCTGAGGGGCTTCATGTTTATAACTTTCCCTGAGCTTGATGGCATCCATTTCAATTTCTTCCTAGGATTTCCCTACAATATTATACCAACCCATACTGAAACTGGCTGGAAACTGACTAGTGCTGGTCACTCAAATATCAACTATGTGAGCTTAATGATTTTTTAAGTAAACCCCAACAAGATGGTAGGATTCAGGCTCTGATACCACTGTGATGAGCCTAGCCTAAGTTGACTCAAAAAATCTTCTTTGTTCCCTTGAAATTTCATCAAACAATTCGAATGCAAACATCTAGCTTGCTAGTCTGAGTTATCAGTCTGATATGTTCTTTGAAAATTGATAATGGAATGCTTCCAATGCTTGAAATTCAATACTACTATGCATAAATTAACATCCAAAGGCATGAATGACTTCTATAAATCATCTACAATGCATATCAATGACTTCTAAGTGTGAAAACGTGCACCTATAGCCAATTGACATTATGTCAAACAATTGGCATACAATCTACTAAGGGACTATTTAAATGATCATTACATGGAATATGGGACTCCAAATCTTGACTCCTTTATTGAAATGCGATTTCCAAAATATGTGACAATGTAATCATGCCAAGACTCTTGGCTTACAATGTAAATCTTTTACTATGCCCAAATCTAATTACAAACATCATCTACAGTAGCTTGCCAATGTCATGAAATGATCTATGCAATGACTTCTAATTACTATGCTAAATGATGTTGATGAATTCAACAATAAATGCTATCATAAAATGATGAATCAAATACAAAAAGCATGAAATATGTAAACTTGGAATTAATGGCTGCTTTAGCAATAAATTCATTTCTTCTGATTTGAGGTAGATATGTATCTATATGATCATTAAAATGTATGCAAATTACAAAGGAACCTGATGTATAATAGCGCTGGAAGTTGTAGATGAAGGAGCCATGAATATTCAATGTGTTGTGAGTCTTTCAAGCCCAAGTCGAACTTCTCCTTCAGCCATCCCTATTTCAACTTATTGAATGCAGATATAAAATAAATCGCCACCTTCTTTTGTCTCAGCAAGCATCTAATATCATCACCAGACCCTCATAAGCCAAGCGTCCCCATTAGAATGTAAAATTATTGTGTATTGATGTTTCCATGAATTTATTTTCCACCTCTAGGCTAGCCACCCCTATTTTAGTTGTAAACTTATGATGTAAAAAGGTGAAAGCCCCAATCACCTTCACAAGAGTTTAACATGAATGATATGACCTCAGGAAAGCAGTACTACTAGCCCTTGCTCAAATTGAACCCAACTAAATATGTATTGAATGGAAATGATATCTTCAATAGGTTGGTTGAACTAGCTGATATGACAGATCAAAATAAAGTGAAAATGCATGAAATGGAATCAAGACTGTTGAGGATGTATGAACAACAACTCAAGATGCCTCCTTTGCAATTGATTCACTTTTTAAAGGCTATGCGTAGCTCCATAGACCACTGTGAACCCAAAAAATGCTCAGAATCCGCAATAATGAATGCCCAACATTGTAGTGCGACATTGTTCATGCCACTGTAGCAGCAGTGCATTAACTTCTGATTTGCAATGTAAACTCTTGTAAAAAAATCTATGATTCTTCTCCGATAAAGCACAATTGAAAGGACTGAATTATCCTCTCGTTAATTGCAACCCTTCAAGAGATCTTTCACTCCCTCAATTATGCTATCAATAGGAAGTTTTCGTTTCCTATGATCAAAGAAGAAAGTTCTGCAAAATACCTAGGCTCCACAATAAAATCAATCAAAATAATATTCATCAACTGGATGCTGAGAATGAGCTCTCACCTCTCTTTTTATTCTTTCCTTAGGAGAGCTCAAACACCTTCCTGGCCAATGTGGGATAGAAGATTTATTCCCACATTAAATTATTCACTTAACGCACTTTATTATGTTAAAGTGACTTTATTATTATAAAGTTACTTTATAACTTTATAATAATATTAAAATATTAAATAAATCACTTAAGTCACTTAAACTATAATATCTCTTCATGTACTTGTCTGATTGATAAGCTGTCTAAGCCAGGAGTCGACTCTCCCTGTTCTCCATGTGATCGGATGCCTGTCTAAAAATAGAAACCCTGAATAGTGACTTACTATAAATAGTAAGTATGTGAAACTGAGTCTAGAAATAGCTTCAAAGGCCCAATCATGGCTGACACTGCCAATATGCTCTGCTCAGGTGTCTTTCTATTAATAGGAACCTTGACTCTCCCAAAATAGTAACTTACTATAAATAGTAAGTGTGCCAATATGAGTCAAATAACTTGTGCAAAGGCCAAAACCTAAATTTTGCTTAAGAGTAATGTCTCTAATCCTTGAGTAACGCCCACAAGGGACCCTCTTTGTAGTTCTATTAGCCTATAAGGATCAAGAATAGGCTAAATCCACCAAACTCTGATGCTTGCAAAATGGGGACATTACAACTTTCAAGCATGGTGTGTGGCCTATGAGTTATCTTTGAATTTGAGGAAGAGTGTACTTAAATGTTAATGGTGTTTACACGGGTTCAACCAACCTTGGGTGTTTACACTAATTGTGGAGTTGCTTTGGTGTTTGTGAGAGTTTGGCATGGCGTTTATGAGTGGATTTAGCTCTGAGTTAAGGTGTGTTGTGGTCTATCTTCTTTCTTTTCCACTGTGGGAATGTTTTGGTGCCGACCTAATTTAAATTTGTATAGTTGAGGTGCATAGTTGACCTTGGAGAATGTTTTCAAGGTTGAAGATGGTATAAATATGTGTTGAGTTGTTGAGGGATGATAAGATAGATGAGTGTGATGTGAATTATAGAGTTTTGAGGTGCAAATTTGTGAAGTGCAGTGCGAGCTTTCATGTGTTAGATTACTGGATGCAATGAGCAGAATGTGTCTACAATCTTCAGTAATGTTGTGAAGGTGTAAGCGATGCTATGGTGGAATTTTTTGTTGCATTGAGATGAATTTCTTATTATAACAATCTTCTCTATCTTCTTTTATATTCTGGCAATGAGCCTCTCCTTCTTCTGGGTAGTGAGCCCTCCAACAATGAGCCCTTTGTAATCAGTGTTGATATTACTTTATATTGTGAGCTTGTCATGTCCCCAATTTGGAGCAATAAGAAGAATTTATTAAATTATTTATTTATAAGGTTATTACATAAATAAATATTAAGAGATGACCTTATATTTAATTTAATATTTAAGTGACTAAAAATAAAATAATACCAAAAAGTCAATGAAATAAAATAATATTTTATTCTAGAAGCTGCTTGGAGACTTGATTAGATTTATTTATAAGGAAATTTTGGGAGGCATTTGAGCACATCTTGAGTTGAAAACAATTTCTTATTATTGGAGAGCTTGATGCTTGACATGGCTTGAGGGTTTGAATCCTTTTATATGCTGGTTTCAGTTGTGTAACACCAACCTAACTGGTTTGGGTGAGAGATATTTAGTCTTTCACATTGTGCCCAAAATTTAGTGGCCATTGGCCAAATTTTGATGTTGGAGAAGAAATTGGTTTGTGTTGAAGCATTTTCAGTCTTGAGAAGGATGACTTTTTCCTTGAAGAAAATTGATTTTAAAGGAGTTCATTGCAGATATTTGGAGTTTGCTTTTCAGTCCAAGGAGTTACTCAAATTCATGCTATGGAGGACGATTTTGCATAAGGAGAGGTGGGATGAATGATGAATATATTTTTGATTATGATGTTAGCATATTTCTTCATGGCTAGGCACTACTAGAGGAGGCACGATTTTGATCTAGAGAGCTCAAATAAAATTCAGATAAAATTCTCCAGGGGTCGAGTGGAGTCAAGGAATGTAGGCACATCATTTTTGAAGGAATTGGCATCTTCATCAAATAGAATCGACTTATTTTGAGGAGGCTGCTTCAGAAATCAGGTTCCATATTTTCAATGTTGCATTGCATATAATATCATATTTTCACATAGAAGTAATTGGCTGATGTAATCAACAATTTATCAATGTAATTTCAGTCATATAGAGTGCAATATAATTGTATATGCAATGCCATTTTTAGTCACAATAGTTGGGCACTTAGTTTCAGTCATAACATATTGAAGTAGTAAGTAGAAATCCATATGTAGAAGGTCTGATTGCAATTCATGAATAGCTTGTAATCACTTTCATATATTTACAATATTAATTTGGAGTTATAAGGAGTTGGCTGAAAATTGTATGATGAAATGTCATCTTGCTGTAACTAGTCATTTGCTTGTAGAGTCATTCAAATATTGCATCAAAAATACCAAAAAACAATCTGCACTTCATCTTAGATGTAAATGGTCATGTTTCTTATAGTTTAGACAAGTTATATTTGCATTTCAACACTTCATTTCATGAGCAAACATATACAGAAAATTATATCAGACCAAAGGCAACATTCAAGACAACTGTTTGATGAAATGTCCAAGGCATAAAAGGTGAAAACAAAGTCATATTTTTCCAGGGACATCTCAGAGCTAATCCCCACCATGGTTTCTCCCTTCTTGGGTTTTTCGAGTGGAGTCAAGGAATGTTGGTGCATCATTTTTGAAGGCATTATCATCTTCATCAAAGAGAATCAACTTATTTTGAGGAGGTTGCTTCATAAATCAGGTTCCATATTTTCAATGTTGCATTGCATATAATATCATATTTTCACATAGAAGTCATTGGCTGATGTAATCAACAATTTATCAATGTAATTTCAGTCATATAGAGTGCAATATAATTGCATATGCAATGCCATTTTTAGTCACAACAGTTGGGCACTTAGTTTCAGTCATAACATATTGAAGTAGTAAGTAGAAATCCATATGTAGAAGGTCTGATTGCATTTCATGAACAACTTGTAATCACTTTCATATATTTACAATATTAATTTAGAGTTATAAGGAGTTGGCTGCAAATTGTATGATGAAATGTCATCTTGCTGTAACTAGTCATTTGCTTGTAGAGTCATTCAAATATTTCATCAAAAATACCAAGAAACAATCTTCACTTCATCTTAGATGTAAATGGTCATGTTTCTTATAGTTTAGACAAGTTCTATTTGCATTTCAACACTTCATTTCATGAGAAAACATATACAAAAAATTATATCAGACCAAAGGCAACATTCAAAACAATTGTTTGATGAAATGTCCAAGGCATAAAAGGTGAAAACAAAGTCAAATTTTTGTAGGGACATCTCAGAGCTAATCCTCACCATGGTTTCTCCCTTCTTGGGTTTTCCATATAAATCTAGTGTTTCTTTGTGCATGGTGTTGATTTGGTTCTATTTTTTTTTTATCTGCTTTCATGATAAATCATTCTAACAAATTAAGGGTTGATTGAATTAAAGTTGATTTAAATGTTTGTGAGGGTTTTGAAGTTTTAAGATACAACTAATTCACCCCCCTCTCAGTTTTCTTGTGCATTCAACAATTGGTATAAGAGCAAGGTTCCTTGGAAGAAAGCTTAACCGCTTGAGGTAGATCTAAGATGACACACAAGAAAAATGTTCCTCTATTTGATAGATCAGATTATGCATTCTGGAAGACAAGGATGGAAGTTTTTTGGTTTCTCTTGGATTTGAAATCTAGAAGTCTATTGAGATTGGATATACTATACTTGTAAATGGTCTGAGCACTGATGATGAGAACAAGGTTTATGAAAAAAATGGTAAAGCAAGGTATACTCTCTTAAGCGACCTCTTGCTAATTTTGAATTAGTGAAAGTTATGAATTTGAAAACTGCTAATTTGGGTAAAGTTAGAAAGCCTTTATGAAGGAGATGACAAGGTCAAACAAGATAAGATGCAAAACCTTAATATTATGTTTGAGACCTTGTGGATGTCTGAAGATGAAAACATCAAAAGCTACATGTAGAAGGTGGATGAAGTCATCAACTCCATTAGAGGCCTTGGTGGAGAACTGAAAGAAGAAGTGGTAAAGAAGGCACTCAAAACTTTTCCTAAATCTTATAGTCATAAATTTTTTTCTATTGAGGAATTTCAAGATTTGAACAAATATTTCTCAAATTAACTGTATGGTTCTTTAATTGCTTTTGAAATGAGAGAATTTGGTCCAAGAAATGCAAAAGTTAAGACTGCTTTTAAGGCTGACAAATCAGAGAAGACTGAGATATCAGATCAGGAGGATCTTGATGATGTGGAAGCTAACTTTGTGAGAAGAATGAAAAAGGGTATTGGAAAGTACAGAGGCAAGTTTCCTTTCAAATGTTTCAATTGTGGAAAGATAGGTCATTATGCTTCAAGGTGTCCAAACATAGCTTTTAATGACAAAAATAAGGAGAACAAAGGTAAGATGATTAAGAAAATTTATTATGTTAGAGAAGATTCCAATATATTTGATGATGAATTTGATTAGGGGGATGATGAGGATGGTGAATGCTTGTTCATGGCTTTAAAAGATGAAAAAAATTCTGCTAACTCTAAGAGATTTGTGAAGGAAAGTGCTCCGGAAGAAAGTGCTAATACTGAAGGCACTTTGGTGTCTTCTCTTCATGCCAGAGAGGAGACAAACTACTAGATCATTGACAATGGATTCTCTAATCATATGATTAGTGACAAGAGTAACTTTGTTTAACTTGAAAAATATGAAGGAGGACTAGTTAGGTTTGGTGATTATACATTTGCTAAGATTTGTGAAAAAATTTCAACTAGTTTTGATGGCAAGCATAATACTGATGATGTTCTTTATGTTAAGGGTTTAAGAGATAACCACTTTAGTGTTGGCCAAATGTGTAGCAAAAATACAATAATATGTTTCAGGATGATGGCTGTGAGATCAAAAAAGGCTTTAGAATAGTGGTTACTGCTGGAAGAAGAATAGATGGAAATGTTTATCAGCTCAAAGGTGTTGATGGTTATTGTTTCATGATTCAGATCAATGAGAGTTGGCTATGGCATAGAAGAATGCGTCACATCAATTTTGATAGCCTAGTGAGAATACAGATATATTGTTGAATAGAAAACCTAAATAAAAAATAAAAAAATGTATTTGAGATTTATTATATCAATTTTTAGAATCTTTAGAAATAATTATGCATATTGATAAATTGTGATGTATTGAAAGTCACTTTTTTTAAATTTATTCCTCAAAATATCTCAAATTATTGTATCCATGAGATTGATACAAACTAGTAAAAGTGTTTAAAGGTGCCATTACATGTTCAATGAACAAATATGCAAATAATCATATTAGCTAGCAATATACAAATATAATTTTACAAAAGACATAAATGTGTGGTGCTTGGCTAATAAGACTATTTATATTTGTGTTAATCAGCCATCCATTAATACCTTTAGGTGCTTTCACTAATATTTTGTTTTTCCAATAGAGGATTATATGATAGCTTTCCTTACAACACTACAAACTTGGTCAACTAAAGTTGTCTAATTTTTAATACTCAATTTTTTTATTTATTTTGGCTTGCTATGTTGTATTATCATATGCATGCAAAAGATAGGAATTTTTTAAAATCCAATTTATCATCTTTTCATGAGCTATATGCTTATTAATGTCTAAACGCCTTTATATTGATCAAAGTAAAATATTAACAATTGTAGTAGTGGTGTCAATAGAAGAGAGTATTAATAAGAATACGAGAAGGAATACATAGATTCGCAACCCTTACTCTTCCAGTGATGTATTATTTGAAGAATGTGGGCATGGTGATAGAGATCTGAAATGCATCTATGTGATAAATGTGATAGAGGGTATGACATGTACTACCTTTGCCCTATTGTGGTTTGGGTCCCTATAAAAAATTAGTTTAATTTTTCTTGTGAGAGCTCTTTAATCAAAGGTAGGCTCTTATTCAATATCCATTTCAATTTTGTTAGTTTTTTATTTCTCTATATTCTATTGGTTTGTCATTGGAAAGCGTGAAAGACTAATTGGATTCTATTGTTTAGAGTTTCTTCTTGTGCAAACTAAAATTAATGACTTCTTTCATATCAAAAGATCTTCCCAAGTCTCTTCATCCATTTCATCAAGGTATAAGATGTTTTCCCTAAAGTTCGAATATATGAATGTCGATTTTCTCTTTTTACTTTAAGTCTTTTAATGGTACCATTTACTAGGTTAAATGAGAATTTGTATGTCTTGTTTTGATTTTTTCAAGCCTTGTGTTTTAGAATAAATTTTGACTTGTGATATTTTATGATGGGCTAAAAAAGAGAATTGTCCACCCAAAGTAATAAAGGAACTTTTAAGAGAGATAAAGATCTTTGATGAAGCACCACTAATAGACATTAAAGTAATTGTGAACAATGATAATTTAAAAAAAAATAAAAATGAACTAAATATATTGTGATTTAATATTTGTTAAATTTAATATAAATTTTAAATTTATATATCCTTGATAAATTACTCTTACAAGATGATCTCATCATAATTTAATTTCTGTCTTCTTATTAATATTATAAAACAATAAATTACTATGAACATCACTTAATTTCTTTTATCTTACAGCTAACACTCCATATAAATATGACGTATTCCATATAAAACTTAATCTTAACTATTGAATTTCTTTTGTTGCTGATTTCCATTATTTATAAATATTAATTCTCTAAGTTTTGATTATACTTCAAGAAATATTATTCAACTTTTCAAATGTGAACATTCCTTTGTTAATTCTTAATCTCCGAACTCTCAACAAAATTTGATTTGCTGATTTCCATTACTTATAAATATTAGTTCTATAAGTTGGTATTAATATACTTCAAGAACTATAACTCAACTTTTTAGATGTGGACATTCCTTTGTTAATTCTTCTTAATTTCATGTCCACGACCTTCTGGTCCATGGATGCACTAAGCGGGTAAGTTTTGGGAGGGTGTGTTCATGTTTTTAATTATTTGATAGTTTGCTTTTACTGCAGGTCATTTTGTGACGAAATATTTCATCCTGATACTCCAAATAATGGAGAGATTTGTGTCAACAGTCTGAATCACAGCTTTGGATTGCCACATATTCTTTGGGTATGCTGATGCTCCTATCCCTGTTGTTATCCATGAAACTTTATTTTATTGGCTGTAATAATTAAGATGAGCCGGATCCTGGGCGTTTTGGCTGGCCATGGGGGCCAAACTGAACTTCAAGCAGGGACAGAGTTTTATCCCTATGAGAAATGCCATTTCTGTGAAGCTAAGGGATGAAGTAATAGAAGAAATAAATGATGAAGAAGCAGAGCTTTCTGAGCGTGGGATCATCTGTAGATTTCGGGGCTTCTGGCCAAGCCTTCCTCAACTGCACTCTTGGATTTCCAAGGAGTGGGAACCTCTTTTGTTTGGTAAAATCCATATCTTCCCTTTGGCCAAGGGATTCTTTGTTGTTAAATTTGACAATAGTCAGGATAGAAAAACAATTTTATGTGATCATTTTTTTAGCTGGGGGGATCAATATCTGCTGATGATCAAACCCTGGCACCCAAATTTTAATCCAGCTTCTGAAACCTTTAGTAAAATCCCTATCTGGGTTCGCTTGCCCAATCTTCCCCTCCACCTCTGGAATGATTCTCTTCTGAAATCGGTTGGGGAAGCTCTTGGGGATTTTTTGTATGTTGATGCTGCTTCTTCTGATATCTTTCATTCCACCTTTGCCCGAATACTTGTGGAAATTGATGTTTCAATTGGATTGCCTGTTGAGGTTTCGTTAGAGTCCTCCAAGGGGATTTGGGTTCAATCTCTGGATTATGAGGGATTACCTTTTCGTTGTAGAAGATGCTTTAAAACAAGACATGCTGCTACCCATTGCGGATTTGAGAAAAAAATAAAAAAGGCAAATTGGTGGAATGGTGCTTCTCAACATCATTATACGGTAGAGAAGAAATCTGATAAAAAAAAGAGTTTCTCAGAGGCAGTTGTCGCTCCTTCCTCTCAAGTTAGGTCTGGGTCTCCTCCTGCCTTCTCTGGTGGAGGGGCTTCGATTCCTATTTCGGGCAGCTCTTCGGATAAGACCCTGCCTGCACATATGAACAATGTTGTTTCCCCCAGGGCTACAAATGAACAAACCCAGGATAGTGATGTGCTGGCTTGGCAGACTAAGGTAGCACAAGTGGAAGAAGGCTGGATTATAGTTACGAGTAAAAAATCAAAAGCATCCGGGCCTTATCTTGAAATGACGCTTCGTTCCCACCAGAGTAAGTCAAAATGTAAAACTTGATGTTCTTGGCTTGGGAGTTGGCTTTTTTGTGGCTGCAGGCTGTCCTTTTTGACAGTCTGGCTTTTCTGGTTGTAAAGGGTTGCAGATCCCTTCAAAATTTGTCTTATCCCTAATATCAAAAACAATAAGAGAAAGTTTAAGGAAGATTTGGAAGTCACCAATAGAAAGGTAGGTCGCTAGTCTTAAGGAGTCAAATCACAGGAGGATCGCAGTTCAAAAAGATCATGGCCGCCATACAAGGAGGAATCAAGAAGGATTTGCTCAAGACATGTAGTTCGCAGTAGTTGCTTGCAAATTACAGTGTTATCTATTGAAGTTTCCACAAAAATTATATGAAACCGATCAAAGGGATCTGCAACTATGTCCAGAAGTCGTCAGCTTAAGCCAAGTGCAGTCCAAAATGAGATTGTGGCGAAGAGGAAGTTGTTGTAGCCAATTAAAGGTGATTGTTGTTTGTCAATAAAAATTATTGTTCTTTTCAGAATTTATTTTTTAAGTTGTAATGTTTGGATGAAAATGTCTTTTAAAGAGATGAAGACAATTGTTTGTTTTCTTTTTAGATGTTGAAATGAAAGAATCACAATATATAAATATTGTTGATGTCAAAAGGAAGATCATGTCATGTTTAAAGAAAATAAATTGTAGTTCAAATCATAATCAAATTTGAATCTCTTATTACTAAAGATTGGAATAGAAGTATTGTTTGAAGCTAAGTAAAGTTGTAGAAAATTTAGAATAAATTGTAATTTGAAATGTCTTGAGGAGATTAAGGAAGATCACCAAGAGGTGATGTATTGTTGAAAATTGCAGTTTGTAGTTTGAAAGTTCTTTTGAACAAGGAGAAAATCATAAGGAAGATCACCAAGAGGCGATGTATTGTTGAAAATTGCAGAACTTTAAAGTTTGAAAGTTCTTTTGAACAAGGAGAAAATCATATCCAAAGGAAGGTAAAGGTCAAGCAAATTATAGCCAAAGGAGAGTGTAGACGCACGAAACCGTCAAATCAATCATCAAAGGAAGAAGGAGATACAATTTATTGCAGCTGAATCACAGTCAAGTGTATAATCAAGTAAGTTCAAATCTTTTGTTTCAATAGGAAAAATGTAAGTGTATAATCAAGTAAGTTCAAATCTTTTGTTTCAATAGGAAAAATTGGTAAAAGGGAAAAAAATTTAAAAGAAGAATTGATGAATGTTGAGGAATGCAATTTAAAATTGATAGAAAATTTTAAAGAAATTGGAAAGACAAGAAATAAATATTTATGTAAAATTAATAATATTGAAAAAGAATTAGAGAAAGTTAAAGAGAACAATAAAGAATTAGAAAAAGAATTAAAGTTGTATGATGAAATCAAAAAGAAAAATGAAGAAAAAATTAAAGTTGTTTGATGAAATCAAAAAGAAAAATGAAGATCTGAAAGAAAAGTTAAAGTTGTTGGAAAAGGAAAATGAGTGTTTGAAATTAAAGTCATCAGTTTGTGATGTTTCATGTGACATTGAATATTTTTGTTGTTCATTTGATCAATCAATTGATTTATGTGATATAACCAAAGTTATTTTTGATAAAAAAATGTAAGGATGAAGATAATGTTTTTGAATCTACAAATCTTGTAAAATGTGATGAGAATAAGAAAAGATGTTTTGAAAATAATCTTGGTTTGAAAATTATGAAGAAAATGGGTTATAAAGGTAAAGGATTAGCAAAGTATGAGAAAGAATCAAAGAGCCCATTGAGCGAATTGTGAAGCCAAAGTATGAAGGACTTGGATATGTTACAAGTAAAAATAAAAATGATGTTACAAATATCACAGGTTCAAGAAAAGAAGTTCAAAGAATGCAATGTATGCAGTGTTCCCATTGTAATAGGGAAAGACAAAAAATAAATGTGTTGGGATCTACATCCGTGTAGCATTCTTGGTTTGAAGAACCATTTTGAAAAGACACGTTGGAATAAAAAATGGAAGGAATCAATGACAGGTTGTACAAAAATGGATTGTGGATGGAATTATGGACCAAGTTAACAAAGTATTATAAGTATGTTCAAAAAGTTGCATAAGCATAAGTATTCATGTGTTGAAGAGGAATCAATAAATTTTAAAGGCTTGACAAGGGTGACAAATATTGTCTTAAAAGACATCATGAAATTTGGAAAACTATAGTTAATGAGTTTGCAGAAAGGGTACATCTAAGTTTCAAGTGATCTGAAGATCAGCTGGAGGTGAAGGTGCATGAATACACCAAGATCAATTGTCATAATTGAAAATATGATGGAATTAAATTCTTTTAGTAAAGTGCAGTAGCATGACGAAGATTACTTTCTAGAAATGAAAAAAATTGAGTTCAAAGATTGCAGATCAGAAGATCCATTGACAAACAAGTTGATAAAGGAATTTGCAAAGAAGAAATTTCAAAGACAAAATTTGATCATTATAAATGCCACTTTTGTATTAGTGAATAAGTGATTGTAAATGGGTACCTAACAAGGCTTGAGGCCATGACCCATCTTTTCTAGATTATGGAGGATATCTAAAAATAATTGACATAATTAATTTATGAAAAGATGTTGGAATATGTAAATTAATTATGACTGTCGGCATAGACCTACCGATCAAACCATCTCATACCAACTACAACTATCTTCAGTCACCCCATGCCATTCACAATCACCTGTCCACAATAAATATCATAGCTAAAACTTTGCTACAGTTTGTAATAAATTCAATGCATGTTTATCTATAAATTTAATGGAAGAACCTGTGTTCAACAACTCTTAGATTTTCTGAGTTCTCTTGTCTTGTTTTATCTATCCTTCCTCCTTCAAGAAGTGCCAACAGGGAACCATTTGTTTCCTGGAGTTTTACTGTGATTAAAATAAAGGCAATATCTAGGAAATGCATCATAACTGGCTTCGAGGGTTGTAAGGAAGCAAAGGTGCGCAAAATTGCTTCCTACGCTAATCTTGAGAGGACGATTATGCAAATTCAACTAACTATTATAGAGATTCCAATGGACAAATAAACATGCATAAATGAAATATCATAATAAACACATAACACAGTAATTACCGTGGGGAAACCCTTATGGGAGAAAAACCCCACCCTCCAAAACTCGCACAATGTATTATCAAATCAAAAAGATTACAATACACTTGCAATGCAAGTTCTTACAGGAGCGCATCACCACAACTCGAACTCGGACTTGGAGAGACTCCTTCTAGCACTCAGTCTTGCAAACTGAACTCGATGATTCAAACACCTCCCCAAGCCCTCCTTTTATAGTGATTTACAACTTGGAAACCGTTTGTGGTTTTACAAAACCATGGGCAAAACAACCATGCCACATGTTACCCACTTGTCACTTGTAACTTCCAAGATGGGAAACCAACCAAGTTAAAATAGCATTTTCGTCCATAATTTTGTCCTCTAGTTTAGACCCCCATTAAATTCATACAATGAGTTGTTTATACTCTAAAAACAACCCTCCTATATTCTAATAGGGACAAGGCACATTTTTAACAACTCATACACCTTTTTCCAACACATAAACATGTGGAGAACTACCACAAACAAATTCTAGAATTTCTGAAAAAAGGCTTGCAAGGTTGAGACATGATTCTCAACATTTCTGATAAATCTTTTTTTGTAAATAGCATTACTTGAGTTCTCCTGTCTTGTTTTATCTCTGTTTTGTCTCTGTCTTTCCTCCTTCAAAAAGTGCCAACAGAGAACCATTTGTTTCCTGGAGTTTTACTGTGATTAAAAAGCAGGCAATATCTAGGAAATGCGTCATAACTGGTTTCCAGGGTCTGATAAATCTTTCTTTTGTAAATAGCATTACTTGTCCAGCTTGCAGTATATGTTTAAATTACTGTGATTAAAAAGCAGGCAATATCTAGGAAATGCGTCATAACTGGTTTCCAGGGTCTGATAAATCTTTTTTTTGTAAATAGCATTACTTGTCCAGCTTGCAGTATATGTTTAAATCGGTTTGTAGTAAAGATTTTGTTATTTTGTCCATGTCAATCATCCATCAAATCATCCAACTGTTTCTCGTCACTAATATCATTTAGAATGGGTAATTGTGCTTCATGTTCTATCCTTTGTACAAAATTCTGTACCCTTTCAAAATCCTCTTTACCTAATAAAAAACATCACCTAGAATAGTGAGTGCCCTCGTAGATGCCCAACAATCTTTCATTGGGAATTTTCCTTGATCTGTGCTCTACAAATTTATGTCAGCTTTCATCAATTCCTTAATAACATGCAACGTCATCAATTCCTGAAGAACATGCTTTTTTGCAATTTTCTAAGGCCCTTTGTGGACAACATGTCACTATTTAATTTTTATGCACGGCTTTGTATTCCTTCTAAAATCTTTGTATGTTCATATCAGCGAAGCAGACTCTAAACCACTTGAAGGAAGACCCACGGGATATATTCAATCTGGCCTCTACCATACACTTTTCAACCTCACAAGACAATTTTTTCTATTGTTTTATCAACAAAATATTTTTTTAGAGGATTGAAGGAATTATTTCTAGATGGACTGCGATGCTCTTCCAGGTCTATGTTTGTAGAGTTCGTTTTGTACAAAGAGTCATTGATGGCTTTTTAATTTCATAAGTTTTTTTTTGTGTTGTTTTATTTTTGGTAAATCTTGGCTGGCTTAACACTGAGTGAGCTTTCTTGGACCAAAAATTGTCTTTAAAGATCCACGGTCTTTTAGATTTATAAGCATGAGCCAACACTTCAAAGTACCCTATAACTGCTACTCGAAAACCTTCTGCTGCCATACCACACTTGGATTTGATCCTCGATTATCCTTTTAGGAGTGCTCTTCATTTTCGTTGTACCATGATTCCTTGGAAGCGGTTCATTATGATGAAGCAATTGAGTTCTTTATTTTCTCCGGAAAATATAATAAGATGTTTTTTTGTTTGTTTATTCTTGAATGACTTGGTGGAATGGAGAGGAGAGCTGTAGGAGCACACATTGCACGATCATTTCAGTGTTGCTTATTATCAGACGAGACCATATCAAAAGTAACCTCAATGTATTAAGCTCTTAAAGTTTCTACTTTCTTCTAGAATTGTTTTTTTTTTGTCATTGTTAGATAAGTGTTGTATATTTTTCATTTTTAAAGGTGAAGTAAGAGAGATCTATTTATATTCTATTGAAGAACAGTTGAATTTCTGCAATAGTGAATTTTTATTGTGTTAAATTCTTTACTTGAAATTAGTGGATTATTGTATCATCAACAAAACCAACTAGTATGAAGGATGGAGATTAGTTGATTCTTGATAGGAAGGCAAGGAGTTCAATCATATTGCATTTTTCAGATTCAACTTTACTAAATGTATAAATAAAATCCACACCAAAAGAGTTGTGAAATAAATTGGGTATTGTGTATCAAGAAAAGATCTAGCATACAAATTTTTTCTTCAAAATAATTCATATTCATTGAAGATGAATGATGGTGACTCCTTGACTAAACATTTAAATGCCTTCAATATTGTGGTAAGTTATTAACTATTGAAATGCTAATTTTTTTAATTTTTTATTGACTCTAAAGAAAGTTTAGTAATGGTAATCACTAGTGCTACTTCTAAATTAAAGAGTGAGCACATAGTACCATCCATGCTATTAGAAGAGATAAAAATAAAACATTTAGAAGATTACCTTGATCAAAGAATATCTTGGTTGTAAGAAGTCATTCTCATGAAAGGAATAAAATAATTCTAAAGATGAAAATTTAGGGACAAGAGATCAAAATCTAGAGGTAAATCTAAATCTCCAAATAAAATTAAGAGAAAGAACTAGAATTGTAGTAAACTAGGGCATTATAACAAGGATTGTAGATCAAAACATGTTGAAAAGTGAAAGTCATCTAAATAAGCTTCTTCTATAAAACCAAAGACCTCAACTAAAGATTCAAGGGAGATATTTCTGGTTTCTATAAGCTTAGATGAATGTGATAAATGATTGATAGATTTAGGTGCCTCTTTTTCATATGTCTCATAAGAGGTGGTTTAGTGAATATCCATGAATCAATTGAGATAAATTATTCTTAGGAGATGATTTGAAATATAAGATTAAAGGTAAAGGAAGAATACAATTGAAACTAAAAGATGGGAGAATTAAAAGCCTTCTTAGTGAGTTACACATTCTAGGTTTGAATTTTTTTTTTTTGGTAAGAAATATGAATGATATAGATATGCAGTTGGTATTCAATAAGGGTAGCTATAAAAAAAAGGTGTGGTGGTATGGTATTTGTGAAAGGATCTCGTTTAATAACTTACTTTAAACTTGATGCAAGCATTGTAAGTCATTGATGTAATACCTCTCATGTTATTTAAGTAAATAACATTGTAGATCAAGCTCCTAGATTTCCTATAGAATAAACAATGGCATGGAATCAATGGATAGGGAATTTTCGAGAGAAATGTCTTTGAAATCTAAAAACCAAAGTTATATTTGAAGGAATTTATGATTTCCCTCTATACTTTGATTTTTGTGAGAACTATGTATTTAGAAAGAAAAGTCATGTAAAGTTTCTTAGTAGTGTTACAAGATTAAAATGAATTTTATATTTAGTGTATAGTGATGTTTTGGACTGGCAAAAGTTCTATTACTTGGAAAATATATGTACTATTTTACTTTTATAAATGTCTTCTTAAGGAATAATTGGGTGTATTTTCTATAAAATAAATTAAAATATTTCAATAAATTAAATTTTTTTAAGGCTCCCTGGTAGAAAATCAAACAAAAAAATATCAAGGTTTTCAGAAATGACAATGGTGAAGAATATTGCTTAAATATATTTGAATAGTTCTACAAGCAATGTGGAATAGAAAGGTAGAAGTACACTCCTTATAAACCACAACATATTGAAGTTGCTAAAAGAATGAATATAACTATGATGGATAAGGGTTTAAGCATGCTTAATTATGTAGGTTTAGATAGGAAATTTTGAGTAGAAGCAATAAAAAATTCTTTCTATTTTATCAATAGTTCACTCATCTCAATATTTCTAGATAAAGATCC
This sequence comes from Sequoia sempervirens, assembly GCA_007258455.2. Taxonomy (NCBI): domain Eukaryota; kingdom Viridiplantae; phylum Streptophyta; class Pinopsida; order Cupressales; family Cupressaceae; genus Sequoia; species Sequoia sempervirens. Next base: position 14,642 of record VDFB02125182.1, on the reverse strand, counting down.
ATATGAATCATGGATTGGTAAGAAACCCTCACTCAAACATTCAAGGGTTTTTAGTTGTAATTATTATATGTGTAATCTTAAAGACATAAGGAATAAGCTAGATAATTAAATCTATAAAATGTATATTTATTGGATATAGTATTGGCATTAAAGAATATAAGCTACGAAGCTCTAAAACATAAAAAATAGAATATAATTTTAATGTCATTTTAGGCATATATGCAAATTTACAAGAGTAAAGCATTCACATGTTCTTCCAATATAATTTTGGGGCATCATATACCACAATAAGTGGTTGATAATATTAGCTAAACTTATCCCAATTTACTCAATTCTTATTTTTCTCTATAAACCTTACCTTTGTTACGATGAACATTAGATTATTTTTAAAAACCTAAATTGAAAAGATTTAACCCACAACATTTAGGACACTATATTTGTAAAGAAGTTACCTATAAACTCAAGAATAATTAGTCACTTCAATTTTCCATCCTCTTTTTTATAAATTGAGATGTTTGAAAATATTTGCATGGCCTTATGATGCAAGGGGGACTCCCCCTCACCATATAATCAAATTCACAACATAAAATTAATCAAATAATATGAAGTGTACTTCCCCTCAAAACTTAATCTCTGAACAATTACAATAAACTCAACTACATAAGCTAATTTCAAATTATGAACCCTTTCCATTAAATTATCTAATTAATACTTAAAAATTGAAATTACTATCATATGAGAACCTCAAGGCGTCATGTTATAGATGAAATGGAGGTAAAAATTATCCCATACAATTACCATCAACTGGATTGAGACAACAATACCAAAATAATTTCAGCTTCATTGCAATCCAAGACTCCGAAACCTCAAAACTGATACACTTATTGATGAAATAACTTCAAATATTCAATTTATAGATTCTTATACCTATAAAAACTCAATAAAACATGTAACATATGCTCTTCATAATTTCTCCATGTTTGATTGCTTCTATTCAACACTCCTCTTTTGCTTATTTTTATCCTATCAAATTCCCATCTTTCGCCTATCAAGTTTTCCTCAAAAAATGATGGAAATATATAAATTTTGGCACAATAATGGATGAGTAACTTAATTTCAATGGCATCCATTGCAATTATTTGGTATATTCTCCTTCATTTCCAATGCCCAGGTTATGAAAAAAAAAATGTATTTCAACATACTATTGGTGCTTAGTAGTTTTTGGAGACTTCCCAAGAATTCCAACAATCCAAAATTATTTTTGGAAATAAAATAATAAAATTTAAATTTTTTCCAACAAGGTAATAATAAATGGATTCTAGGTTACTTTCAATAAAATTAAAATTTTTAACCAAATAATAAATTTATTCATCAGACCTAATAACAACAAAATTTAAGATAAAGAAGAAAACACTAGAATTTTTTTGCAAGATTTCCCTTGCACCCAATATTTTCTTGTATTAGACACTTGGAGTAAGAAAATTTTGTGATACTGGCTTACAAAATAGAGTTAGGTGATAGTATCACCCTTCCAGGTTGCAAACAATATGCAACAAACTCCATTACTACAATAGGTGTCTTTGAAATTTTATTCTTCCTTCTCCTCTTCCAACACTTTGCTTGAACAATCTTCATCCTCCTCCAAATGCAACTCCTCATTTCACCACTCTCCAACTCTCTTCCTCTTATTATGGAAATTAATCCACCATTCGATGACCTCCTCCACCAAAAGTCTCCCCTTTTTTCCATTCTCCACTACACCTACACTCAAATTAGCATTACAACTTAAAATATGAAAATACAAATTTTCTTACACCTTCTCCACATCCACTTCTTCTTCTACACTTCTTTTCTTCTTATTCACCTTCATTCCTATACTCAAATAAGCATCATTTACAACATGAAAATTAAAGAACTCTTGTATTACCTCTTCTTTTTCCACTTTTTCATTCTCATAAATTTATTTATCTGGGCTTCTTTTGCACTTAGTTGCATCACATCTACAAACATACCCTTGCTCTCTTCCTTAATTTTCTGATCCATATTCACCAACATGTACTCCAAAGAATAATCTACCACTACACTTTCATTTTCCTTCTCATGTATTGAAGCTTCTTCACAAATCTCTATTACAACATCAAATCCTATTGTAATACATTTATATTCATATGCATTTTTAGTTACCATCACCTCCATGCTTGAAATCTCATTATCTTCTTCATATTTTCTTGCACACATTGATTCACATACAAAAAATAAAATTTGATTATTTAAATAATAAGAATCACCCTTACCCCTATTCTTCTTTTCTCTTTTCTTCTCCATCTCTATTTTACTTTCTCTGAAAACTTGTAGTGTCTTCTGCATTTGATTATCAGGCACAGTCAGTAATATTCTCTCTGCTCTCAAGCACAAAAATTCCTAAAGCCCAAGTTCCTAAGATAAATCTCATACTTTTCCTCTTTGAGATTTTTTCAAAAACTTGCCTCACACTCACAATTTATAGCCTACACACACACACACCTATAGATACAACATCAACTAAAAAAACTTCAAATCCTATGCTCTCTATAATTATATGTATCATCCCTACAACACTCTCACACATAAATAAAACTATCCTCTACTCAACAAAGATATTGGAAGATGCACCTCTCAAAAATCCTTCTACCCACTTTCTCTTAGTGGAGGAAGTTCATACACCTTCTATCCAACTTAATCTCTATTAGAGGACAACCAACATGTTCTCATTCAAATTTCATCCAACCTCACATGTTGGTTCAAACTGCCTCATGTTCGATGCTCTATCTTTACACTCAAGAACTCCTACCTGATACCATTTGATACAAGGGGACTTCCCCTAACCATATACTTAGCTTCATGACAAAAAAATCAAATAATATGAAGGTTACTTCCCCTCAAAACTTAATCTTTGAACCATTACAACAAACTTAGCTACACAAGCTAACTTCAAATGAAACCCTTTCAATTAAATCATCCAATTATTTATTAGAATTTAATATTATAGTCATATGAGGACCTCAAGGCCTCATGTTATATAGATGCAATGAATGCAAAATTTCTCACACAATTACCATCAATTGGATCAAGACAACAATCAAAATAGTTTCAATTTCATTGCAATTTGAAGCTCTGAAATCTTAAAACTGAGAAAATTATTGATGAAATAACTTCAAATATTCAATTTTTAGCTGCTCATACCTACAAAAACTCAATAAAACCTATAAATTACACTCTTCATGATGCCTCCATGGCTGATTTCTTCTATTCAACACTCTTTTGCTTTTTTTGTCTTGCCAACTTCCCATCTATCTCGAATCAAAATTTTTCAACAAATGATGGGAATATATAAAATTTGGCACAATAATAGATTATTAACTCCTATTCGGCATCCACCATAATTATCTAGCATACGCCCCTTCATTTCCAATATCCAAGCTATGAAAATAATAAATTATTAATTTAAAATGCATTTTAGCACACTCGTTGGCACCTAGTGGTTTCTGGAGTTGAACCAAGAATTCCAATGCTACAAAATTATTTTTTGGATATTAATTAATAAAATTTAAATCATTTCTAGGAAGGTATTAGTAAATGGACTCTAGGTTACCATCGATAAAAGTAAAACTTTTAACTATACAATAAATTTACTCATCGAACTTGAAAATAAAAAAAATTAAGATAAACAATCAACCATTAGATTTTTTTTGGTGCAATATTTCCCATTCTTGCTCCTACAAAAACATTTTTTGGTGCAATTTTCTTTGAAAGTGCATAATTTTTACTATAATTTGTATTGGTGTCATCATATTAATCTCATTCTAACTAAAAATATATTTTGATTTTTTGTCAAATTTTGCATCTGTAAGCACTTGATCAAGTCCACTTTGATGTTTTTGGAAAGTGGCAATATAATCACTTTACATATAAAGTGCTAAATCATAATCTTGGGGGGATTCTTGATTGAGTGATTTGGGGTGGGGGGTCTCTTGGTGCATTCTTTTGATCAATTTTCTAGTGCTCTTCTTTTTCATGGATCATTATACGGTTCCTTTACTGACACCATATAACTATTCAACTTGGCGTCAACATACATGGAGTTCCTTAATGAATCTAGGTCACTATCTATATGTTGAGAATAAGGTACTTGAACCAACAAATAATGATAGAAATATAAAATAGATGATTGAACATAAAAAATCTCTTGGATGTCTTTGTAACTTAGTTTCTCAAGATCTATTATTTCAAATTGAATCATGTAAGGATTCTCATGAAGCTTGGAACAAACTGAGAGCATTTTATGGCACTAAAGATGAAGTAAAAGGCTATCAAATTGATAGCAAATTGATTATCCTTGATCCAAAAAATTTGACAACATCCAAGATTACATCACTTAGGCTAATGATCTAAGAGAGAAATGTAAAGAATGTGAAATTGAGAGAAAGGAAATTAAATTGGTCTATAATGAATTAAATAAACTTTCTCTTGATTATGAAACTTTTTTTTAGCTTTCATACTCATAGGTTAACTACGGGGTCTGCATGTACTACACCTTAATTTGTAGCTTTTTCTATGGGTCTCAAAAATTCATCTCATTCTAAAAAAGAGTCATAACGATCTAATAAGAAACATAATAAATAAAAGGATAATCTACATTTAGATCAAGCACAAAATAAATCCTCTTCCAAAGAGAAATCATCTAATAAGGAGAAACCTACTTGTTCATATTACAAGAATAATGGAAATGAAGAACATTCTTGTTATAAGAATGATATTGATGAATTGAAACATCTTTGTAAGAAGAATCACATTGATCTACCTTATATAATGTTTGACTCAACTTATTTTTCTTCAAAAAAATCTAATAAGGAAAAAGGCCCTACTAGTTTTGCTGAGGTAAAAATAATGGACAAGCTCTTTGTGCTTCTACAAGTCTTGGATTAGGAAGATCCCTTCTAAATTTAAAATCATCTCATCATATGATATATTCATAGTCTATATTGTCTTCTTTCAAATGAGCCTTGTGTTATGTCACCTATTTTGATGGGAAAAAATATATACATGCATGTAATTGGGAATGAATCTATTGAAATCATGGAGGGAATTTTCAATTATATTTTTTGTGTACCTCATTTTTAAAAAAATAATTTTTCCATCTATCAAATTATCCATGGTGGAGTAGGAAAGATTGTGGAATTCAATTATGATTCAGTTATGATTAGATACTTGAAGAGTAGAGAGACTATTGCTACTAGGATGGTTGGTCATGCATCTTGGTTATACACCTTTGCATATTTTAATTATGATGAATTTGACTTTTTCCTTCAATTGTTGATCACACTTCTAGTGTGGACCATAATTTTGAGGAGAATTTTTGCTACTTGAACTTAGGTGTTCTCACATGTGATCCAATTTTTTAGCCTTGCATTCCATCTCCCCCATCTACTATTGCATTTGATGTTTCTTGTGTTACTACATTCATGGCTTCTTGTGATTTAGTGCAACGTGACATACATTGTCTTCTAGATATGGCTACTTAGGATGAGTACTTGATAGACATTACAAATTTGTTTGTAGAGTCCCACAATTTTAGATTTGGAAGACATAATTGATTTCATTCATATTCTATTTGATGAAGGAGATTCTTCTTCAATTGTTGTGAGGGAACATTCAAACCCTCTTTTTCATTCTCCACATGATCATTCATCATAGTTTGACATGAGTGTGGACACTTTTGAACAAAATTTGAAGGAGGAATCTTTGTATTTAGAGGAGAAAATTAAGTGTTTGGATCCTATTCTTCGTTCATCTGTACTAGATTATATAGATTGTCATCTTGATTAATGTGGCCTGGAGCACTTGAGTTGGTAGTGAATTTCTTTTGGCATCGACATGGAGACACTTGAGCAGTTTTCAAATACTTCATACATCTTCAGAGTTTTTTCCAACATATTCCTTTCAAGAATGGGAAGAAATAATTCACACATCTTCAAGGTTTTGTAAATCTTTCTAAGGGGAGGAATGTTGTTAAAAAATTATGGACCATCTTCTACATCCAACTTTAAGCATCTACCATTGGTATATATTTTACACTAAGGGGGGCTCCATGATCTCTTCTTCTATCTTATGGGGGAATTTTTAATCACATGGGGTTTGATCCTTCACATATTTTAGATATTTTTCTTTTTGTATTTTCTGTCTTTTGTAAAGGAGTTTTGTCCCATTATGTTTTGTCCTTTTCTCCATTTGTGAGAGATTGCATTTGTAAATGGGTACCTAACATGGCCTAGTATTCGAGACCCATAATCATCTTTGCATCATTTGATTTTGTTTAATTTTACCTAAGTTTCACTTAAGGAGGGGTGTTGGTGTGAACAAGCTGATTTTTTCATATCTGATTTACCCTTTAGAGTTTGAACAAGGTCCATTATCTAACTAGTTCCTAGTTAGGACCTTTTCACACATGTTCAAATATTAATTTTACTTAGTGAGTTAGGAATCTTTCTATAAGTCTTAATTTTCATGTGATATTATCTTATCTTATATCCTAGCTGTCACATGACAAGATTATGACACTTGTCATCATCCTAGTTTTTCTTACCTCTCAACCTTACCTATATAAGCAAGGTCTCATTTGTATATTGCATTGTATTGAAAATATTGAATATTACACATCATTGATCATATTTGATCTAATATATTTTGCAGCCATTATTATAAATTTATTCTCTTGCTTTTCTCTCTTGTAGAAGATTATTTTGGTTTTTGTAGATGATCCTGAGAGCTTGAGTCATTGAGTGAGTCTAAAAATTACATAGGTCCATTTTGGTTAACTCATATTCTATGTAATAGGAGAAGTGTTTAACATTTTTTTCAATTAGGTTTACAAAGGATGTGATGAAACCCTTATGTTGGTGACAAGACTATTTGAGTTCTTTCCCACCTAGGCTATGGGGGAATAAGCCTAGTAGGTATACATCTTCATGTGCCACTTCTTGACTAGACATGCATAATCTTTGACATGTTCTATAGGGCCACCCTTCTCCATAAGTTTATCATGTTTTGGAATTTCAAAAGAGGTAGTGAGTGGGATTTATGAGATCGATCGATCTAAAGGATATGGACATAATTCTTCAAAGGTGCATGATATTTTATGGGTCATACCTTGGAGTCCTTTGAGCATATTTTTCATGGATTTCTATTCTTTATAAAAAGATGAGCTAGGTGGAATTAGAAGTGGACGAGTGTATTTACGATGTTGCATGTTGTGGTTCTTGTGAGGAGTGGAGTGTTGGTGTTGGTTGATGTTACCCAAGGAGTTGAGGTTGATCTTAGTTGAAATTCCAAGGTCTAGAATGGTAATTTTTGGAAGTGGGAATGGGGGAGGCATTTTGATTTGAGATGGGAATGGAGGCGTAGTCTACATGAGAAACATGACACTTAGTCTCAAGTTGAGTGCTTATTGTTGAAATGGTCTGACTAGTGAATAGAGTATGTTGGGATTTGTTGTAAAGGGATGTGAGAATGTATTAGGTGGGATTTATCAATGATAGAAGGGTTACCATAATAAAAAGGGATTGTTTATCTTGAGATGTATTTTTTGGGTCTAATTACAGTAGGTTGATGTGGTCATGAATGGGAGGAAGGGTGTTATGAATTATGGTTAGAGGTTTATCATGGGTACACTTGTGATCCAATAGATCTTATGATACACTATTTGATCAAGATGGGAGAGGTCATAATCGAGAGAAATTTTAGCCCCTAATTCAATAACTTGTATAGGGATTACATATTTATTCATTTCAATGAACCTCTCCATGAGATCACATAGTGTACTTAGGTTGATTAGGATTTTAAAAATTAGTTTCACTACTATCATGGTGGGGTTGCGATGGTTCTCCGAGGAAGGGAAACCATTCTAATAAGTATTGGTTATTGAATGGACTTTCATCAAGCATTTTGATTCTAGTGGTTCATTTTATGATGGGAGTCATTACCTTGACTTAAGACTTGATGTGGTAGAGGATGGGTGTGGATGACTTGATGGGATTGAATTTGAATAAAATTAGTGGAAAATGGGAATCCTTTTTTGACTCAAAGGTTTAAGGTGATGGTAATTGAATTTGGATTATTAATAGGTTGAAAAGGATAACTAGTTTCTAAATGGGTGATAGCCTCAGGTGATCTTTTTGGTTAATTTGAGATGATATGGATGGGCAGGATGATTACCAAAGGTGAAAATATATTTTTTGGATGGATTATGTGGATTAAAAGGAAAATAATTTAATAATTTTGGATCAATAGACATGTAACACTTTTGGATCCTAAGGACATGTTTTAATTTAATTAAGATTTTGGAATCTATAGATGGCTTTAGAGTTCTAGGGATTGGATTATGGTCCCTAGGATAATTAAATTTTCAAGTAGTAGATTGAATTATTTTTGAGTAAAAGGATCTAAAGGTAATATTTTAAATTATCCAAGGATTATCTTTAAGGATGATAGGATTTTGGATTATGAAGATGTGTATGGAGAACAAAGGTGAATGAATGTTCATGGATAACCTAAGTTTTTTGAATATTTGGATTTGATTTGAGTATGAATAAGGTTTTGGATGAATTTAGACGATGGGTGAGTCTAAAATTTGGATGAAAGATGAGGTTTTCATAAATGAACAACAAAGGGGTAAACCCCTTAAATACAAAGGTTTGTGATAATGATTTCAAAATGGAGGTGAATTAAGATTTGAATAGTGGATAAAAAAATAATGTTCTAAGGTTGGGGTTAATATGAATGGTTGAGGATAGACTAAGGTTTGGTATGGATAGAATAAGGTTCCAAGGTATGGATGAGGGAATTGGGAAAAAATATTAAGTCTTGGACCAATATGAGGATGGTAGAGTGGAAAGGGTAATGGGTATGTGTTATGGATTGAGGATTTGGATGGACAAAGGATATGGACTATGGACATGGATTAAGGTTTTTGGTAAATGGGCTAGGTGTTGAAAGGTAGAGAATATCAATTTATGGAATATGTGGTTGTAATTGGATTATGATTTATAGACTAAGGAAAGGTGAAACGATTTTTGGGAACTAAGGTTGGGGGTGGATGATGGTTGTCCTAATATTGGCTTAAAATTTTATTTCAAGCATACCAATTTGGATTATATTTTCAAACAAGAGAAATGTTTTTATAAATTAAACTTGATTGAATTGGTTTGAAGGTCTGTAAACAAGAACTTGGTATACACAATACTCAATCAAGAAGGAATAACAACAAGCCTAAGTTATTCAATTAACAAGTATTAATCACTATGATCCCACAAATATACTATGTATCAAGTGTTGGACAACTGCAAATTGTAAGATCATGCATCACCTATGCACCCCTTACCTTGGAGGTTAAAGCATTATCCAAAATTATCTCTATCTCTTCACTCTAAAATTATGGTGTGGGTAACTTCCTAGGCCTAATTGATATTGAAATACACCATAAGGAAGGATAACCAATGGTTTTAAACTATGCTTAGACACAAGGTTTTTTATGGCTAACCTCAAAATACTACAAGGGTATGTGGGGAATAATTTATATATATGAAAGTGAAAGATGTCAACTATCTTGGAGGAGAGGGTAATTCAATCTTCTCCTTCACTTCTTCAATGTATACAGTTTTTGGGGGCTTGGCCTAATGCAAATTTTTCCTTCCAAGTGGCATGTATTTCGATTCACCCCCTACATTTTATAACTCATTAGAAAGCTAGAGTTGAGGTCATCACCTTGATGATGAAATCCAAGGTAGGCCCCCTAAAATAAAACTTGGGAAGATAACAATTGTTTATGATCCTCAAGATCACTCAAAAGTGCAAGAGGAGAGTATACACAAGATATCAATTTAATATTAAAAGATACTAGTAAATTGATTAATCTAGATTGAAATGTGAAGGTTAATTTTTATCTTAATTTTTAATGTGAGAAAATAAGAAAAATAAGATAAAGCATACAAAAAAGGAGAATATCTATAATCAATGTCTTCTACAAATCATCCTCTAAAACCACCAAGTTAGTAGTTTAAGGATGAAAACATTTGACACATGAGAGAGACCACATTAAAAAAATTAGCTACAAAATAGGAAATAAGTTAGTCCAAAGGAAAAATAGCCATAACTAATATATTGCTTACAATTTTATGATTTTTTTTTTTTAAATAGAAAAGGACTTCGTATGTATAAGTTATGAGTGTTTGAAGTTTAAACACAAAGTATGAGTTTCCAATGACCATACTTGTTTTCCAATATAAATTTTAGAAAAATTACCTAATCTATTGTGTAGAGATCTAGGCTAGCTTTTCAATGCCTACAAAATTTTAAAAATTTGATTAGTACTAAAAATATTATGCCCATTTGAGTGAAGTGTGAATTTTTAGAAAAATGGAAGGAGGATAGGCAAGATTTTAACACCCTACATATTAGCTCCTAGTCACTCACATGACTTAGCTAGGTGTGGTGATTTATTAAAGGCTTGGGAGCTGAGATTTAAGCCATTCTTTCCTACCAAGAACTATGGGCCAAATTCCCAACTTAAGATTAGGGGCTAGGTGGATGGTGAGTAGAGCTCTTGGTTGCTAAGAACTTGCAAAACTAAGTTAGCGAAAACTACAAAAAAAATGACAAAGTTAGAAAATGGATACAAATCCCTAATAGAGTTGCCAAAATGTAATACATGACTAGAATTTAAACTAAGAAAAAAATATAAATGATAAACTTCCTATTCCAATCTATCACAAACCTCATATAGAGCATGTAAATGAAATTCAAACAAAGAAAAAAATATTACCATAAAATCTATTGTAAGTGTGATATGAGCTAAATTATTTGAATATGGATTATATTTGCATTTAAGTTACTTATTTTGACAAGATATAGTTAGTATGCAAGTGGGTGATGAATTTACCTAGGATAGTGTGTTAATTTAAGAATTTAGCTATATGGACAAAAAATGCATCTAAAATGTAGATAGATAGCAAGGGAAGTGTATTCTTGTATGCATCCTAATCCTAAGAAATGTAAATCAAATATAAAATGAAAGATTAAAGAAACTGAAAGTGTCAAATTTAAAATCAAGGGTAGAAGGATAAAACCTTTGGGGTATAATCCTAGGGGGTGTAAGATCAAATAGGTTCACCATAATGAAAAGACACTTAAAATGGTTTCTTTTCAAATAATATACATTAATCAATTAAGTAATCAACATAATGAATAGCTTAAAGTTAAATGGTGTTGGATCTCGAAATGTATTCTTGTATTAGATCTAAAATACAAATAAATTAACTATTAAATAATAGTGTACCTTGATGTCAAAGAAAAGGAGATTGATTTGACAGTAATAGAGGTTTGGTACCTAAAATTTGAGATAGGATATGCGATGATTAGACTATGATGAAAATACTTTATGCAATGTAGAATTATGCATAAACTTGGATCAAACCTACACCTGCAACGTGAACCCCTATATTCATGGTCTTGAATCTAGTGTGTGATCATGTACTTGGAATTATAATTTTGAAATTGAATTTAAAATTTTCAGTATGCCCAATAATGTTTACTTGTACTTGCACTTACAATTAGAAAACTTGGTTGTGTTGAAACTATAGTTGAGACTTGCTATGCTAGGAATGTGAATTCACCAAGTTTCCTTTATTTGCCCTAATCAAACCTTGTTGATTGAATCAATACATTTGTAGAAATTTTAAAGATGCACCAAGTGATATATGCACAATCAATGTGTAAATGATTGAGAATGATGCAATATAATGAAGGAAAATTCTTAAGACTAAGTGTTGAATAATCTATGATTGTTGAGTGACACTTTTTTATAATGGATGCAGAGGAGTTGTGAGATTCAAGGATGATTGAAATGACCTAAGGGTGATTTTATTTTCTACTTTTCCTAAACACACAAGTTAAAAATTTGGCATGGATATCGATGAATAATGACTATTGGGAACTAAGATATTATTGAACCACAATTAATTTTAAAATTGGATAAAGTGGATCAAGACAATACTTTTAATTTTTGAATAGCTTAAGGATGCACATATAATATTGAACTAGGAAAATGAAATATTGTTTGAGGTTTATAAATATTTTAAGTAGAGGGAGAATAATTTAAAAAACAATATGCATAAAAGACATAAACAAACAATGCACAAAATAATTTTAAAAATAAAAAAAATACACTTTTGATCCTTTTTCTTTCCTATTCCAACAAAATAAAATTATTAATACTTTACATAAGTAAACACCTTCAACAATTAAACCATTACAACACACTTGTTTAAATTTTTTTTGATGAATAGGCAACTATCTATATTAATTCAAATATAAAGATACATATTCACAAAAAAAGGGTGGGTGGTAGAAAGGCACACCCCAAGAGTCAAATGGGAAATGCCCAAAAAACACACAGATCACGTGGGCTAAGCCCAAAAGCCCAAAATTACAACTAGATAAAAGGCCATTAAGTAGCCAGAGTAGTGCCAGCAAAGCCAGGAGGGTCTCTGTCATCCAAAATTTTCCCCCATACATTAGTGGGGTCTGGAGTAACGTCAGGAGGAGGACCCCAACCATCATCAACATTTTTTTTCTCTTTATCTTCTTCCTCGCGCTGGGGCAAGATTGCAAGTGCCAGATGCGGGAACGTTTTACCAGTGACTGAACAACCAGAGCCAAAAGCAGGAGGATCATCAAAGGGCCACCCAAAACCATCACCGCTGCTCCCTGAAGCACCACCAGAAGGCCACCCCTAGCTAGCTCGCGACGGAGAATGGTTTCACCGAGGAGTGCGAGAATCCCACCGAGGCGGGGGCTATGAATGGGGACACGTAGAGCCACTCCGCTGCTGGCCCCTAGAGGGTGATGGATCGCGGGAAGAGGTGGGTGAAGCGGAGAGCCAAGCAACAATACAAGGGGCATTACCCCAGTGGTCCAGGAGAACCTGGAGGTGAGCAACCTCAAGTGCAACTTTGTTAGCTTACACTTGAACCTGTAAAAGCACATTAGAGAAAATCATAGCTTTAGCATATAAAGATACATGCATATCCATTTGAGTATGTGAAAAAATGCAAGCATTTATGTCTTTCCAAATATTGAAGAGAATTTCCACCATGAAAGTGTGCCAAAGCTGGGTGAATTTCGCAGGAAATCTGGGAGAATCTCCTAGCAACACCATATGCCAGGAGAAAGGTTATGGCCGAAAGGGCCGAAAAAAGTTATGAATCCAAGTCCAAAGTTGCTGTGCTCTGGGACAAAACTAGAAAAGATGCTTAAAATTCTTAGCTTTCCCAAGAAAAAGGCAACGAGGGTCACGGACCCCCAGGTGAATCAACCAAGAGCCCAAAGGCAAGCCCTAGAAAAGAATACACTAGGAAAAGTGGGCAAGCTTCGGCTCAACACTTGCAGACCAAGTGGCAACAAATCTTTTACACCAGACATGAGCGGGAGATTGAAGAAGCCACCTCTAGTTTAAACTATGAATCATAAGAAAATGTGGTGAAAACCACCTATAACCAAGCCAGGGCTTGTAATTCCTAAAAGGGGTGTCTAGATACCACTTCCAATCTTTCCACCAAGGTTTGGTCCCACGAATTACAACCTTATGAAGCATTTCAGCAAGAATGACATTCACTAGACCATCATAAGTAGCACCGTCCTGGTTATGAAGCATGTACTAGGCACAAAAAACTTCCCACAACATGATACACATGGTGGGTTTGGAAAAGATCTGTTGCAAGGTCTGGATACCCTTTTTGTGAAATCTAAGCACCTTAAGCCCAGGCGACTTAGCCAACGACTGACCATTGCTAGCAAAAAGAGGCGACCACCAAATATTGTGCTGGTTGAGAGAGATCCCATCTTGAAAACCAAAACTAGCCCAACGGAGCTAGGGTTTGACAGCTTCTCAGGTCCGCCAAATGCTTTTGGCCACAAAAGTCCCAACATTTTGGACTGGTTCATCCATGAACAGAAGGGTTTGAAAGCCAATCCCCTTCCAGGCAGGTCTATGGACAGGGAAGCCAGATTGAATACTATGCTTGAGAAGAATTTTCCAAGCCTCGTCCTCAGTAAGGGCACAAATAATCCCTTTAACACACAAAGTAGTCCCTTGCCGTTGAGTAGACAACAACCCGAGACCTCCCGAGTCTCTAGAAAGGCAGCAAAATTCTCAAGCTATACGATGAAACCCTCTGTGAGATTCAGAGGAGGCCTAGAGAAAGTCATGAAGCAGTTTCTCAAGTTTTCCATAGACAGCTTTGGAGGGGCCCCAGGAAGAAGAATAATACACATGGGTGGCCGCCAGAATTTTGGAACACACTTGGAGTTTCCCTATTAAAGAGAGGGGCTTGGTAACCCAATAAGCAAGCTTCTGTTCAACTCTGGAGAGCATGGCTTGCCAAAGCTCAGTCGAAGATGCCTGAAAAGCAAAGGGAATGCCCAGAAACTAAAAAAAATTGCTAGGCCCAATCCACTTCCATCCATACTATTGCAACCACAGTGGAGAGGGCAAGATAGACCGTCAGTAACACAAAGTTTTATGCCACTGGATGGTAGAGCCGAAAGCAAGA
>VDFB02125181.1:0-61385 GCA_007258455.2 Sequoia sempervirens | reverse complement strand
TACATTTGAGATGTGTCAATATGTTTTTTCCAAGGCTCATGATTATCCTTATCTAGGATTATCATAGAAGGATGAACAAAAAAACCCATGATACAATTCTCAGATGATAAAACCAAACATAAAAAATATCAATACATAATAAGCAATTGTAATGAAGTCATTTAATCAAAATAGAACTTATCCAACTATCAAGATGTCCATTAAGCAATCAACTAGAATGCAAATATGTGAAAACCTAAATAAAAGATACCAAAAGGCACCCATGTTTCTACTAGTCCTAAAATTCACCTCTCCAAATATTATAATGTTGGCACTTTATGATTAGTGTATTTATAGATATTTTACCGTATTACAATGCTTGATAGCCAAAAATGACTTTTGTTACAAAATCTAAAAAAAATATTATAGATGTGTAGTACTCTTCAATAGCTTTCTAAACTTTATTCACTTTCAAAATTTGAGACTTTGAGGTGAAAGTTGTGGTTTGTTGAAGAAAATAACAACCAACTTCAACTTGTGAAATTTAGGAAAAAATAGAAAAAAATATGATCTATGTGGATGGAAAGTACACCTTTCCAAATTTTTTTGACTAGTTGTTTGCAAAAAAAGTCTCCTAGACCAAAATTTATGCAAATGTGAATAAAAAACCAATTTAAGGCTCAAAATAAGGGCCCTGGTGGGCCTTGGATGTCATGCGAGTGGCTGTGGTAGTTCTAGTGAGCACATAGGTGGTGACTAGGTGGATCAAGTTGTGCTTTTATTTGGAAAAGGTCATTATTTTACTAGTGACTTGATTAGCCACTAGCAACTTACAAGAGCTTGCAATGGTTTGTGGCTAGCCATAATCATTAGCAACTTTGCTAAGAGTCATGAGGGCATAAAATCCTGCAACCACTTAGCATTGGTAACTAGTGCTTAAGAACTCCACCTAATGCTTAAAGTGATATAATTTCTTTTAATTATGACATACTTGTATGAATTGTGCATTTGGAGGGTCATACAACCCTTAGCAAAAAAATTGCCTCAAATGATCCCAACTCCAAATTGAACAAATTGGTAGTTGATTTATTTATTTTTGGGCCTTTTGAATGCAATGGCAGGGTTCTTTTGGGCTAAAAGTGCTATGTTTAATTTAAGTTGTTTGCCAAATTTAAGCTTCAAACACCTATTTTCTATTGTGTCATATGGTGTCCAATTTGAGTGAAACAAAAGTTAAATTTGACCTTCTCAAGCCTCTTGAATATGTTGGAATGGTAAAAAATATTGTCACTATAATTAGAATAGTTGTAATTTCCAAATCTCACCAAAAAAACACATAATTATGGGCTTAATAGATCTTCATAATTCATTTTTTATCCTCTAAATTGTTTGAAACACAAAAAAATAGAATATGGGAATTTACAAGATATAAAAAATTCAATCTTTCAATCAAGAACTCAAGTATTCAAAACTCTCAAGACCAAAGCTCTAATGCCATGTTAGAAATTTGAAACAAATGCATAACCAAGAACTTTCTAAAATAGAAATAAGCTATAAAATTATAAATGAATAACACCATTATAGACCGAAGATTCCAAGAGATGTGCAAATGTCAAGATGGAAATATTGTATTAGGGGCTCAAAGAGAAGTTGTAAGAAAATAACTTTATGAAACAATCTCAATGTATATCAATATGAAAATACAAGCTAGGTAGTAAGTTTATATAGGACTAGGGAGAGGGTAGAGATGGAAAATCCAACCAATTCGGGAGTGACCACTAAGTGGTCTAAATATAATAAATGTTCCCCCCTTTTAGGATGATGACACCTCAACAACCTATCCACTAACAAAATTTTATGTTATCATTTTTTTAGCTGGGAGGACATATTTTTGTTGATGATAAGCCTTGGTATGCTGATTTCAACCCTTCTACTAAAACTTTCAATAAGATCCTGATTTGGGTTCAGCTTCCTAATCTTCCCCTCCATTTATGGGTTGATCCTCTTTTAGAGGAAGTGGGTGATGCTCTTGGAGATTTTTTGTTGGTGGATGATGAATGCTATGATTTTTTTCACTCCACCTTTGCCCGCAAATTGGTTGAAATGGATATTTCAAAAGGGTTGCCTGCTGAGATTTTACTTAAATCTTCTAAGGGTTCTTAGGTCCAATCTTTGGACTATGAAGGGATTCCCTTCCGATGTAGAAGATGTTTTAAAATAGGTCATGTTGTTGCACAATGTGGATTTTAGAAAAAATCAATGATGGCTACATGGTGGAAAGGTGCTTCTCAACAACATTATATGGTTGAGAAGAAATATGAGCAACATAGGAGTTTTTATGAGGTGGTTGCTTTGGAATCATAGGGTTTAGGGGCATCCTCTCCGGATGTCTCAAATGGTGGGGTTGTTGATGTTGTGCAAGATTACCATGTTAAAACCCCTAAAGAGAGAGAGAATGGGCCTAAGGCTGCCACTTCTAGTGATAGTGCTCGGGCTATCATTTTTGGTGGCTCTTTTGATAAGGCCATGCCTGCAAGGAGGAATACTGATGAAATCTCTGAGACAATGGCTGGAGGCATTCTTTTTCAGGATAATGGTGTGTTGGCTTGGCTTGATTAGGCAACACAAGTGGAAGAGAGCTGGATTTCTATAAAGGGAAAGAAAGCAAAGTCCTCTAAGCCTTCCTTTGACATGACTCTCCACTCCCACAAGAGTAGCTCTAAATGTAAATCTTGATGGTTCTTGTTTGGGGGTTGGCTTTTGGCTGTTTGCAGGTTGTTTTTCTTGCAGCTTTGTTTTTAGTTGTGGTTCTTTGGGGGTGAAGCCACAATAGTGGTTTACAATTTGATGGAGGAAGGAAAATTGAGAAAAAATGACCCCATGGCAAAAAAATTGGTTTTAGGGGTTCGAATGAACCTACAAGTTTGATCAAACCAAAAAGGGGTTCGACCGAACTAGTGTTCGAGCGAACCCGTTAATTACTAGGCTCACATTTCCCATCTAAAAAATAAATAAAAATGCATATTGAAGGGGGTTTGAATGAACCTTGGTTTGCTCAAACCCCTGGGGGTTCGCTAGAACCCCCTGGTTCTAGCGAACCCCCCTTTTCCTTGATTTTTGAAATTGTTCACAAAAAAACCTAAACTTTTACGCTTCGAAGCTCGGGTTGAGGATGAAAATGGAGGATTCTTCAAAAACCCAACTAGAATCAGGTATTCCTTGGAACGAGCTATCCAACTAATATAATTTTAATATGTATTTTCTTTTTTAGTTTTATTAAACATAGGTTTTTCATCGAAAATGAAGGTCTTTGTTCTACACATGGAAAAATAGCAGATTATCAAAAAAAAATTGAAAATATGAGTGCACCAGATATTGAAGTCCTTGATCCAAAAAAAAAAAGAATTTCGATATATAAAACGCGTTATATGATCGCGCTATGTTTGAATTGTAATTGGTTTGACTTGAAACTTGATTGAAAAACATTCAATAAAATCTATCTAACCAAGTGGAAACACTAGATATCGGAGTTACAAATCTAAATTAGAAAAAATAGAGTTTTATCCTTTATTGAAAAAAGGGCGTTATACATGTGTGTCACTTTTAAAAATGTTGTTTTCTGAAAAACCAATTTTTGGGATATGGAAAAAGAGTGCAATATGATTCCAAAAATTTTGAAAAAATATTTTTAGAATCTACAGATAAAATCTGACAAGACTCTAGTTTGCATCATCTTCAAATTCCTCATGGTTTAGCTGCTATAGGTGCCCGAATGTGAAGATTTAGTTAAAAATAATAATTTAAGTGTCCAATTTGGCCAAAAATTGTAAACCACTATTGCGGGATCACCCTTGGATTTGGTTTCCCTTTTTTACCCTTGGTTGTCTATGCTTTCATGGTCTTTATGTTAAGACAAATTTCTGGTTGAGGGTTCCAAATCCTTTCAAAATCTGTTTGTAAAGGGTTCTGGGTCCCTTCAAAACCTGCTTTTTCCTTAATCAAAAACTTATCCACTAGTAATTTATTAATTAAACCCTCTTTATTAACCTAAGCAAGCTTAATAAAAGTAGGAAAAACCTAGGGCATAGGAAAATAAATGATCTCACAAGGAAAATGAAAACCTACACTAGTTAACAATGTGAACTATATGCATCACACATGCTAAAATAGTGAAGATAATAATTGGAATACAAATTTATAGATTCAAAAAGGATTTATTTTTTATGACACCACACACTTTTACTCATGTTGTTGGTAGAGCTATAACTCAAAAATTGCATGAAAAAAGTCATCAGTAGAATATGCATGTGGCTGACTAGTGCAACTAGGAATAGAAAACCTCACTCTTCAAGAATCTTCAACTCATGTGAAGAGTGGGCACAAATCCCCAAGAGTAGTGTTCCAATATGCAAATAATTATACATTATGAACCCAACCTAACATGCAAATATTCTCCACACTCTATCCTAATGCCTAGGATTGGGAAAGTGGTGTAGTTGAAGTCAAGCAAAATTATATAACCACCATCACCCAACATGCATAGATTATCCATTCTCCCTCCTAATGCAAGCTAGAATTGGGAAGATGGTGTAAATGAAGTTGAGTAAAATTATAACTACCACCATCATACTCCACCTCCCTCCATAATGCCCACTACAACCAATATTTGTAAGCTACAAGGAGAATATTAAAATATTAATATCCCATAGCCACCAACAAGAGCATTCAAGTACCCATTCTAAGATGTTTGGAGATCCAACATTAGACATTAGTATTACAATTAAATATCACAATATCCTAACATCATAATCATAATCATCCAAATTAATTTAAAAATAAGCATTAGAGAAAATTTTAATATCATTGGAGTGGGTTTCCATAGCATGGAGTTTAAACAAGCACTCCCCAAAGGAAGATTAGCATCACAAATAACTAGTTGCATAAACAATACAATATGGCTTACAAAAGATATTATAGTTTTGAAAATGAAAACCTAATGAATTATCCAAGGGTTGAGAGGGTGGCAAAAAGGAAATTCACACAATGTGGGGATAAATTGTAAAATGAAATATATATATATATATATAACAATGAAGTAGTAATAAATATGAACATTAATCCTAATAAAATTTATAAAATTATTAAGAAATCAAAAAATATAGATCTAAAACCCTAAAATTAATGAAGGTATATCCTCAAGGTCAAACCCTAGAGGGTGTAAGAGTAGATGGGTTCACCAAAAATGTAAAGGAAAATATTTTTCTTAACATTAAACTAAGCTAATTAAATAAATGTTAGCAAATCATGCACAACTAACCTATATTAAAAAATACAACTAGAAATGAATAATTACAATAAATGAATATTTTAAAATTAAATAGGGAAAGATGGGGTACTTATGAGAATTATGAGAAGAATAGTCTTGATGTCATGCAAAATTTACTCGTCTAGGTACAAAAAATAGATGCCCTTCTTGTTGTTTGAAAATTGTGACATATTTGGAATTTTGTGGAGATCAAATCTATGCTATGTAGGATTAAATCTACACTCTACAAAAATATTTTGGTGTGCAATCCTACTTTGTAATCCATGGGATTGATCCAATAGATTATGTAATTGTGCAACCTAGTTCTCCCCTCTCTATTGTCTATTGGGCCTAAGGATTGACACTATTTGAAAATACCCAAGAGAAGTTGTATGATTGCAAGAGTTCACACTTTCCTCTATTAATCCTATGGTATACTAGATTTTTGACCATTGTTAAGTGATGAAAGACAATTGACTCAAGCATACAATATCTTAAATTCTTTAAAAAATATTCTTGAAAAACTTCGTTTTACTACTTGTAAAAGAAAAGATACAACACAATAAGATACCTTAATTCATATATTTAACCAATACATTCTAATTATTATTAAAAAAATATATTCTTAAATTATAAAATGATTGAAAGAATCTTGTCGATAATTAATAAAATCATAGTGAATAATAAATGTTCATGCGCAAAAGAGCAGGAAATGCAAAAGATGTGCATTGCCCACAGCTATCCAATAGACATCATATTGTATCTATGAAAGACTATAACTTTCTATATCCCTAATTCAGGTTGTTCCCTAAAATAGCCAGTTCAAATTGAAATCTTCTACCACAGGTACAACTTCAAGATCAGACTTGGAGCTCCTTCTGAACAGGTGCTCATTGTCCTCATCACAAATCACCTTTTTTAGGGACGCCATTTGGGCTAATAATAGAAATGTTTTCTTCAATTCAGGGTTTTTTCTCCTGTCCACCTTCAAACCCATGCACGATGAGATATCAAGCTAGATTTCCAAGACTGCAGATGGAAAGTGGCAATGCTTTCAAGCCTGGAGATTGACTTAATCTTATCTCCTTTAGTGATCCAAGCTTGCCCAAATCATCAGGTAACTTTGCAAGGCTGTGGCAATGAATAATTGACAAAATCTCCAGGGAACTTGAAGAACAGATTCCTGCCGACAACTCCTCCAAATCACTGCAGTGGTCCACATTAAATTCCAAAAGCGCGGGCAAGTTGAACATTTTATCCTTACCAAGTCCTTCACATAGACTCAGGGATATTTTCTACAAACTCTTCAAGCCTTTGCAGTCCTCATGTAGAGGAGGAACTTTCAGCCTTTCAAGATGCAAAGTTTTAAGCTGAGAAATTTCTTGGAAACCAACCAGGCCACTGAGCTTGGCTCATTTTGCATTGTCATTATGGATTATCAGAACCTTGAGTTTTGTCATGGTGTCCAGAAATGTTGGAATGCAATATTCACTTGCACTAAAATATAAAACCAAAGCTTCCGCCTCAGGGAACTCCATTGCAGGCCATTGTGTGTCTTTCATTGCCCCTATACATTCCCAACAAACATGGAAGTCAATTGTAAGTTGTGATTAATTTTTGTTTTAAGAAAAACTCTGTGTGGTAAGTTTTCTCTGAAACATCACAGGCGTACTTGAATTACAATAAAAAAGATCAGATATAGCAGTTACCTGTGTGAATGGAAACAATCTGAGCTCTAGATGAATTATCTCTATCTGTCTGCCACTCGGGGGGCAATTCAGATTGCTTTTGAGACATATACAGCCTACTAAAATGAATCTTATTGTCCTGCTCCGCCAAAAATAGTGTCATTTGTCTTATTACATCATGTTGGGAAAAGGAATAACTATTCATGCAGTCATCTGAGCTTTCTAGGGTCCTAGCATCAGACGTCAGGAAAACAGGTTATTATAAGAAATATGGTGAAAGTTAAAAAGGAATTCAGTGTGCCTTGGGGGCAAAACATCCCCTCTCTGTTCTATTTTTTTTAAAAAGGTGAGGACGTTCCCGCGGCTCTCAAGTTTCAACATATAATTAATAAGTACAAACACTCAAAACAACTTATTTACTAGATATTTTTCATATATTTGTTTTGATTCTGACTTGATAGATTCTGTACAATTACATTTATTCATTTTGGATGACTTCGTCATCATTACCTAGTAGAGATTAATTAGCCATCAATTCATTCAAACTGAATACTTCAGGGATTTCCTATTATTAGTTGTTTGGAACGATGCTTCCCAATATAGGCAGACCTGACGACAGTGAAGGAACACCCCCATACATGGAATTACTGTGTATTGTTGCAAATCAGTAACACAGAGCTCCCAAATCTTAAAATAAATACATACCAACATCAATCGAGAAGATTCAAACTTCTATATGGTGAGGCTAAACTTTTCATTTCAAAGTTGTCCTCAAACCCTTCAATCAATCGAATGTGGTATCGAGCACAAGCAACATAATCAAGATGGAAAATAGTTAGAAATAAATAGTAACGTTCCTTACCAGGGATCCCTCCTCAAGTCCAACAAATGGTGAGCTGCAAATTTCCATAGACGAAGAACAGCATCGTTCCGTCTCATTCAACGGACATAAACCCAAATATCTAACACTAAATTTGCAGGAATGGTTCATCCTTTTGGGAATATAGCCAGGTCAAAGAAACATTGCTTTTCATCAAGTTTCAGCACATCTATGCTTGTTTCCAAGCGCTTAAGAAGAAATTTTATCTGATTATCATCTAAAGCTTCTCCTCTTGCAAGCGCATCCTTAGTAGCTTTCCAAACACAGTCGGGCTTACCATTCAGAGAGCTACCAATTACCTGAAGAGCTAGTGGCAAACCTTTACACTCTGCTTGTACCTGCACATTAATAGAGCTAAATTAAACATGCATTTAGATTTCGGGAAGACAATTGAAGGCCCTAAGTTATTGTGAGTAGTAGGCTACCTGTTTGACCAATTTTTTAGAATGTGTATTTGGAATTGTCGACATGTCAAAGGCACAGTGGCAGAAAAGTTGCAGGGCATGCTCCTCTTGCAAGGATGGTAGCGGATAAATCCTTGTCTTGAACCAGGTTGGGATGGTCCTTTTGTCTCTGGTGGTTACTAAAGTCGTGTATTGCTCCCCTCTGAATAACAGTTCTTTCAGATCAGAAAATTGCCAAATGTCATCCAATACCACCAGAATTGGGTCATTTCTTCTTGAATCTATTTGCAGTTGTAATCTGTTATATGCGTCCTCAACATTTCTAAAATCAGGTGCCGGCCCACCGACTATGTTTCTCCACATGGTCTTGAGAATACTTAGGAGATCTGGGCTTTCTGAAACCACGATGTATATTACTCTGAAGTACTCTTCAAGTCATTAGAATAGAGCAAATAAGATTGTTTTTCAATGCTAATAGTATATGTATGTTTATATTTCATTATTTATTAGGATCAGTATTTTGCATCGGATTGCATAATTGTTTTTTGAAAATCTAAAATATATCTTGAAATTTTTACGGATAATCAAGCACCAAAGATCTTGTATCTAAATTTAATGTGATAACTTTATAAAAGCAAGACAAATTAAAGATAAAACAGAATTGGATCATGCTGCATAATCTTTCTTAAGATGTACCTTAAAACCCTTGTAGATCATCGAACACCTCATCCCAAACCAGTGATCCCATACCTAAACTTAATGCAATAGTTAAATAAAACACCAATACAAATGCAGGACAAATTGAAGCTAGAATAGAAAGCAAAATCATTAAAACAGATGGTGTTTTGAATCATAACTCTCCATAAGAAAGTTTAAAATATAACTTCAAACTTTTATGGACCATCAAACACCTTATCTCGCCCCAAAGATCATGTACATAAATGTGACAGTTACCTAGATCTAGTTAACACCTGATGCGAGAGCAAGACAAATTGAAACTATAATAGAATTCAGAAGCATTAAAATATATGATGTTTTAGATTATACTACATAATCTTTTGTATGAAAGCCTAAAATGTACCTTGAAATCCTTATGGATCATCAAGCATCTCATCCCACATCAAAGATCTTGTACCTAAACTTAATGTGATAGTTACTTAGAACTAGATAAAACATCTAATGTAAAAGAGAATCAAATTGAAACTAGAGCAGAATTCAGAAGCATTAAAGTAGATGATGTTTTGGATTGTATTGCATTGCACAAAATTTCACAAAAAAGCTTAAAATGTACCTTGAAACTCTTATAAACTGTCAAACATCTCATCTCACACCAAAAATTTCATATCTAAACTTAATGTGATAGTTACTTAGATCTAAATAAAACGTTGGTACAAAAATAGAACATATTGAAGTTAGAACAAAATTCAGAACTGCTGAAATAGATGGTGTTTTAGATCATAATACATTAAAAAAAAAACCTTATAAATTGTCAAGCACCTTATCCCACATGAAAGATCCTGTACCTAAATTTGATGTGATAATCACTTAGATCTAATTAAAACATCTGATGTAAAAGCAGAACAAAAAGATCCTGTACCTAAATTTGACGTGATAATCACTTAGATATAATTAAAACATCTGATACAAAAGCAGAACAAAAAGACGTGATGATCACTTAGATCTAATTAAAACATCTGGTGTAAAAGCAGAACAAAAAGATCCTGTGCCTAAATTTGACGTGATAATCACCTAGATCTAATTAAAAAAGCAGAACAAATTAAAATTAGAACAGAAATAGATCTAAGATCTTATAATTGTCCAAAGATAGTTACTTGGACCTAAATAAAACTTCATGCGAAAACCGGACAAATTGAAGCTAGAATAGAATTCAGAAGCATTAAGATAGGTGATGTTTTGGCTAAACTTATGCAAGTGAAACAGTGTAAACTGTAAAGAGAGCGGACAAGATGCTGTTACCTTTGATATCATTGTGATGAGAAACGGCCTTTGCAAATGTGGATTTTCCTGCTCCACCCATGCCTGTAATTCCAACCACATTTACTCCGTCCTACAGCACAAGTGTCTTCACCTTCACTATGTGTTCATCAAAGCCCAGCAAGCAGTGCGGCGGATGTGGGGGGTGGCTCTCATCTTGCTGTGAAATCTGAGTATGTTGCAGTTGTTCCACCTTTTGACGCACAATTTCGATCTCTCCAATCACGTTTTCCAATTGGGTGGAGACAGAATTCTGCCCCTGAATTACAGTTCCCAGTTCGGTGGAGTGAGAATTCTGCCCCAGAATTACAGATTCCAGTTGGTTCGAGTGGGAATTCTGCCGGTGAATTACAGTTTTCAGTTGGTTGGTGACGGAATTCTGCAATCTAATTTGAATCGCTGTCTCAACCAAAGGAACGTCAACCCGAATGAATTCGTTAATCTCTTTCTGCAGTTTCTTAACGCGTTTTGCTACCCTGAAACTCCGGAGACAAATGCAACTTCTCTGGCATTCGTCTACCAGCCGATTGCCCTCTATAATATAGTCGTGGAATTGTTGGAATTTCTGCAGCGATATATCCGATGGTGCTCCGAATTCGACTCGCATATCGCTTCGACGGTCGGCAACAACCTTTTCACGGTTTCTTCGAATTCCTTACGAGCAGAACCCTTGAAAACTTTGTATATATATACACCTGCTTTATAAGTCCCTGGCAAGACAACCCCCAAGACAGCTCCCCCGACCGTCTCGAGAGCCATTCTGAAACTGCCTTCCCACCAAACAGCAGATGAGATAGACAAATACCAGAATGGAGGAAGATAAATTGTACAGATATGTTATCTTCATAAGGAGGGAGAAGAAACATGGAAATTACAGTGGAACAATTCGAAGTAGGTTGGACCCACAAAGAAAGGCATGAGAATATTGAGTTAGTGTGCAAGGACCGAGGACTGAGAGGAGTCGACTTGTTTCCTACGCGGCATTTTTTTCACATCTTTTTAATACTTTCCGGACAGAAATTCTTGCAAACTCCTCTTTTCAAATTTTTTGAAACTCTATTTGTGTTTTTTGTGAATACCATGATTCTTTATGAAAATATTGACATTAACCACTGCTACTATTTCATCTCTATCTTTATTAATATAGAGGAGGGGTAAAATTTTTATTAAAACAAGAAGTACAAAGCAAGGGCATTACATAGCCCTATCAAGTTCCACCAAGTGATCCAACTGTTGAGACAAATTCGGGGGTAATTGATTCCAATCCACCAAATTCCAATCATGAACATGCTCAGAAGCACATTTAGCCAAACAATCAGCAACATCATTCCATTCTTGAGGAATATGAGTGAAAGTAACAAACTCTAAAGAAGCACAGAGGTTGACAATCTGTGCAATAATCATAGCCAAATGCCAGCTAACATCATCTAAATGCCGCTTAATCAACAAGTTAACCAAAATATGGGAATCAAACTCACAAATGATCCTTCTCCACCCCAATTGACTTCCTCGCTCCACAACCAATAAAATGGCTTGAACCTCCATTAGATTATTATTATGAATACCCTTATAAATGGTATCAGGACATAATAACCCGACCATAATAACCCTAGACACAATAACCCCATCATAATAACCCAAGGACAAAATAACCCATAAACAGAATAACACATGGTCAAAATAACCCATTGACAGAATAACCCATGTAATTTATAAATTTTTCTTTCCTTTCTCTATATTCTTATGAGGATATTTTGTCCATGGGTTATTCTGACCACGGGTTATGTTGAGTTGGGTTATTATGACCCAGGGTTATTTTTTCCTTAGGTTATTGTGATCGAATTATTTTGTCCAGGGTTATTTTGGCCGGGTTATTATGTCCTGTAAACCTTATAAATAGAGAAGATAAACTGAACATCTCCAGAGCTATCCCGACCAACACCACCAATCCCAACATGACCAGGGTTTCCTCGAGAAGAGCCATCTGTGTTGATTTATAAGACTCTTTGAGGTGGAGGAAATGATCTCCCTTCCCTATTCACCTCTGGAGTAGGATGTCTACATCTGTTGCACATGAGTTGTCATTGTTGAGGAGGAAGATGAAGACAATTGCAACAACCAACATCACAAGGATCCACTGATTCAATCAAATCACACTTAGTCGCAACAATTTCTCCCAAAGACTGCAAAATTTTCCACCACAAGCGAGGGACCACCAATATCACATCCTGAAAAATTCGATGATTCTTCTCCAACCAAAGGTTCTAGATAATAAAGGAAGGGCCAAAATCCCAAGCAACTTGAAGAAATGAAGTAGAAACAGGAGCCCTGCCCCATCGATCCACAAACTCAACCAATGAGGAAATATGCCAACAAGGCTTATTCCACACCCTCCACCAAAAATGAAAAATCTCCCTAGCATAGGAACAATGGACTTGAAGAGATGAGAGACACTCTCCTCACAGTTACGATACAAAACACACATTGAAGGGCCTTGGAAACCACGCTTACATAAATTCTCTCAAGTAAGACACTAGTTTTGAACCACTAACGACATGAAGAAATTACATTTGGGCCACGACAACTTGTGTCAAACTTGCTTCCACCAAGGGACCTCAATATCCCCAAACAACTGCCTACCAAGCTACTTGTAACTAGCTAACACAAAGTACTTCCCAGATAAATTAGAACCATCCCAAGCCAGGACATCAGGTCCCCTCAAAGAATTACAATCACGGGAAGCCAAAAGTTGAGCAAGCTCACGCCTATCCCTCAAACCCCCCAAGTGGCCACTCAGAAGGATGCTTCCAACGAAAGCTTACAACCGAACCACAATGTTGTGCAACCTTATAATGCTCAATGGTATCCCAACCAACCGCAATAAAAACATCACAAAGGGACTGGAGGTGAGGAAAAGTAGAGAGAATAGGTGGGTGACCATTCCAAGAATCTAACCAAAAAAGAGCTTGTGACCCTGAATGACAGATCCAAAAAAGCGCATGCTTGATAAAATGTGCTCCAACTTTTAAAGTATGCCAAATCATAGAACCACTCCCCTCTAGAGGATAGCAAAGAAATTCAAAAGAAGCAACACCTCTAAGATATTTATGGTTAAGAATACAGGCTCATAACTAATGTTGATTGGTACACCAATGCCAGTAAAGCTTAGCAACAAGAACTTTCCCGTTCAAAATAGCAAAGCGTAAACCAAGACCACCCACCTTCTTTGGTCTACACACAGATTCCCACTTAACAAGGCTCCACTTAGTAGCCAACAAGTTACCACTCCAAGGAAATGTACGTGAGAGAGCATCAAATTCCCTAAGGAAATACATAGGTCCACTTGAACAAAGCATCTATAGATGGGAAGGGCCTGGATAACTGACTTGACAAAAGTCACTTTAGCAGTAGTAGACAACCACCGATGAGTCCAATAAGTTAATTTCCACTGCAACTTGTCAAGCAACATCTTCCAGGAGGACCTGGGCTGATGACCAAAAACAAGAGGAATACCCAAATAGACAAAGGGAAGAGACCCTATTTGAAACTGAAAAAATAGTTGCAATTTTCCACTAGATAACCTAAGGAGTATTAAAGAAGAAAATAGAAGACTTATGCTCATTGACTTTCTAACCCGAAGCAGCAAGGTAGATATCCAAAGCTTGCCTAAAGGATTCAACTTCCCAAATATGAGCCAACCCCATAAGAGAGGTGTCATTCATAAATTGGAGATGAGAAAGCGTTGGAAAACCCAAACCCCACTGCCAACCATGAATCAAACCTTGAGAAACCCAAAATTTAAGAAACTAATCCAACCCCTCTAGCATTATAATAAATAGATAAGGAGAGAGCGGATCCCCTTGACAAAGGCCCTTGGTAGCACCAAAAAGCTCTGAAGGTTCACCATTCAGAATAACGGAAAATGAGGAAGAAGTCACACAACTCATAGTCCAACTCACCCAATCAGAAGAAAAACCAAAGGCCAATAGAATTTTCTAAAGAAAGCTCAATTTAACTATGTCGTAAGTTTTGGCCATATCTAACTTGATAAACATAAACCTATCCTTAGAGGTTGCCATGGAGTGAATGACCTCAAAGGCTACCACCTCCCCATCCAGAATTTGATGACTTGTCACCAAGCCCCCTTGCTCCTCAAGAATGACAACAAATAGACAAGGTTTAAGCCTTTCAGCAATCAATTTCATAATTTAATCTTATATACCACATTACAAAGCACAATTGGTCTAAAGAATTCAAGCCTATCAGCGCCTTCCTTTTTAGGAATGAGAATCAGAAAAGTAGCATTAAGAGCATGAAGCATTTTCTTACTATGAAGAGACTCCCAAACAACCTCTGACAAATCCAGATTCACAATGTCCCAAAAATCCTAGAAAAATTCAACTGGGAAACCATCAGGGCTAGGAGCTTTTCCTTTGTTCATCCCAAACACAGCCTCCTCCACTTTAGACAAAGTAATCAAACGAGTAAGAGAAGCATTCAAATCATTAGAGATCAAAGAAGGAATGCAAGCAAGGACCATATTCTCATTAGCCTCAGCAGGAGGTGAATCTTTAGTAAACAAAGCCGAGTAAAACTGATGAGCCTCTCTAAACAAAGCTTGTTGTGAAGAAATTGAAATACCCTCAAAATTAACAAGATAAGAGATATAACACTTATTCTGATGAGCTTGGACATAATGATAGAAGAAAGCAATATTCATGTCACCCTCTTGAAGCCAGTCAATCCGAGCCTTTTGTTTCCAGAAAATCTCCTCATGAAGCTCCCACTCCACCAATTTTAGACCCTGGGTCTCAGCATGTCCAAGAGCCTCTGAAAATCCCAAATCCCGAATTTGGAAAGTAATACCAGCAAGATGATCCTACGCTTCCCTTTTCTTGGTCCGAAGATTTCCAAAAACACGACCTATTCCATCACTTAAGATGACACTTGACATATTGCAACTTCTTAACAAAAGAATACATAGTTGTACCATACGCAGGGGCTCCATCCTGCCACCATTGAGCAACAAGATCATACAAGGAAGAATCTCAAAGCCACATAAGCTGAAATTTGAAAGGAGGATTCTTAGGAGTAGGAAAAGAAGAAGAAAAAAACTTAATTGGCCAATGATCAGAACCACACTAGTCAAGAATCTCAGAACAAGTGATAATGTTGTCACCCACCCAAAAACAAGAAACCAAAAATCTATCCAACCACTCAAAAATCACTTTTGGTCCACTTCGCCTATTATTTGAAGTGAATATTCCATTAAAGGGTTTAACATCAACAAGAGCAAGAGAATTCACATTTTCCCGAAAAAGAACTGAAGAAGGACCAAGCCTAGGTAGCCCCCTCTTTTCTCCTCCAAACACAACACATAATTGAAATCACCAGCTAAAATTCAAGGAAGATATAGAGCACAAGACCTAACATATGTGATATGAGCCCAAAGTTGGATTTTACCACGGATGTCAATCGGAGCATAAACATTACTGACCAAAATAGTCTCCCCATATTCCAAAACCGAAGCCACCACAAACATAGAGGAATGGATAGAAATCCACCAACGAGGAACAACCTTACATCAATCCCAAAAAAGAGCTAGACCACCAGAGTTTCCTCTAGAACCAATACATTGACACTGACTAGAAAACCAAATACGAGGAGCGTATTGAAGCATAAAGTCCACCTGAAGCTTAGTCTCCTGAACGCAAAAAAGATCTAGAGAAGGACCCACAATTAAATCCTAAATAGCCTTTGACAAGAGGTGCTATTCAATCCCCTTGCATTCCATGAAAGAATAATCATGAGGAAGGTTGAGAAAAGTGGGCATCAATGGTTTTAATAGACCTAGATTCCACCAAAAAATCCCTAGTAGATTTAATCTTGTCCACATCCTTCTTACGACCAACTTTGGAGGAATTTTCAAAATGACCCTTCTTGAGAGGGCATTGCAGCACCCCCAGAACAAGAGATGATCGCCATCCTTTACTTGAATACAACACCTCCTTAGCTAAATCCGCTAATATAATATCATCCTGCAACCCTGCAGAGGCATTAGGAAGCCCAAAATTCCCCTACTCCAAAGTTGAAGAATTATCCTTAACAACAATTGCCTACTCCAACCCTGTATCCATACCAGTGGCCCCAAAAGAAATCTCAACAAGAATCCCCTCCTCCAAGGCTTGATTATCCAAGACCTCAAAATGGTTGAATCCCTACTCACTCTGTCTATCCTTATAGGCCTGCTTCTGACCCCTCTCTTTAGCCCTCAGCTTAACAGGAATAAATCCATCCTTATCGGGCCCACCCTCAGCCACAGATGCCTTGCCTTTATCCCCCTTCTCCACTGAAGGCTCTGATGAAGGAGGAGAAGAAACCCCATCCGCTTTAGGTGCCTGAGGACATTGGTGTTGAACGTGTCCATACTCATGACAAAAATGACATAAAAAAGAAAGGGACTCATAATCTAACTATTGAACCCACGAGGTAGAGCTAAGACAATTTTTTAGAGAATCTGACAAAGCATTATTTAAGTCAATTTCAACACAAATACAAGCATAAGAGAATACCTTTTTATCTAGAGTATTTTGAGTGATGGAAGCTGACTTCCCCAACAAAGCAACAATTTGGTGTAGAATATCCTCCCTCCAAAACTCTAATGGTAGCCATGGCAGATGGACCCAGACAGGGACCCATGAAGGCAAATCCTTTACCGCATTAAATCCCCCATGCCAGGGCTTCATGAACAAGCCAACATGATTGTAAATATATGATCATCCCTCAAAAACTTGATTATGATCCATAATGCAAGAAAAATTCACCATGAAATAGCCATTCACAGCCACCAAAATATCAAAATATCCTTCAGCCTGCCAAGACCGATGAATCCAGGATTGCAAAGCTGAGAGAGGGACACAAATACCCATGAATTTACAAATCAGAACATGTTGGTTCCAATAAGAAATGTCCTCTTCTACCGATGCAGGAGAGATAACCAAGGTTGGACGATCGTGACTCCGCGACAAATAACCATTTACTTTCTTAAGCTTAGAGCTCTCACCCACATAAGAGGAATCTGATAGCCGTGCATGCTTGTCTGTAGAAAAACCCTCATACGACTTCACACCAATAAGCACCAAGCTCTGGGAATACCCTGCCATTCCACCACATCCAACACCCAACACAGTTTGCACTCAACACCAAAACCCACACACCCAACACCCAATCATCATTTCCATTGAATGCTTGACCCTTCTTTGCACACTTCTCCAAAACCTGATACCATCAAACTTCACCCCACACACTACCCACCCCACACACCACCGAGCAATGCCCACCCCAAATCAAGGTTGATTGAAGCTCACCAAACACCACGATCTCCACCCACCGAACAACACACGCCACCTAGCAACCCCGCACCAACAAAAGAAAAGGAGAAAACAACAATACAAGCTCCCCCCACAAACAAAACCTCCAACCCAACTGATAGTACACACCTGACCAAAAAAGCAACCTCCAAATGCATGCACGCTGAAAAGCATTACATGCAGACCACACCCATTTCAAGGTGCAGGCCTGCACAAGCCTGTCGCGAGTACATTCTCCTCCCATCTTTATCTTTATTAAATATTATTTTCTTAATAGAATTATTTTGAATAATTTAGGTCTATAAGTAATAAAGATTTGCAAAATATTTGAAATAAAGTGGAATAAAGTTTATTTTAAATCAATTAAATTTCTTAGAAATAAAGTGGATCAATTATATTGTTTTTAAAAATTGGATTTAAATTATTTATATAATATATAAATTATGTAAAATTAATTTACTTAGGATTTTCTCCCATTCGTCATCCACAAGGCATCTTACTATTTCCATCCAACCAAGAGATAGTTGGGGGCAATAGCTATACCAATCCATTTTACTAAGGCATGGGGGTCTCAAACATGGCTTTTGGCATCAACATATACATGGAAAAGTGATGTCAACCCGAGGATAAGACGCTAGGATACCAACATGGTGTTTCAATTCTCCATGTTTCATTCATTTGCTCGGTTGAACTCATGAACATCACTCTCTCACATAATAAATAATTGAACTATATAAATTGTGTGGTCGATTTTAAGTGTGATAAATATAGATTAAAAGTAAATCAATCAAACACACCGATAAGACATTAAATCAAAATAGAAAATTAAAATAACAGAAATGCAAACTCAGTCTTATGTCCTTGATATTGTCCTATCGTCCTCTATCTCCACTGTTTTTTGTCGATTCCAGCTTGCTCTCAGATTGTGTGCTAGGCTCAACAAATAGTCTTCCTAGAGAATGAGATTGAATATGAATGCATGCAATGCTATGCTAAAATATGATTATGTTGATACTAAACATGATTGCTAAAGTGAAAGATTACGAGATTATGAAAGCTAAAGATGATAAAGATAATGCTAGAATGCAATTAAGTTATAATGTGCGTGTGTTGTAACCAATGCTTGGATTTGTAGGGGTATTTATAGAGTTTTTGAAAGATTCTGATTGGTTGATGTGATCAACGGCTGTGAAAATTCCTGGTAGATCGAACGGTCGGAGATGGATAAGACTGGAGAGAAAAATAGAAGAAAACTAGAAAGCGGGATTTGTTTCCTTTTTCGTGGAAGAAATAAGATGAGATGATAAATATGAATTGTAAAAATCATCTTTTTGTGATATTTTGGAAAGATTTAAGAAGATAAATAATGAATTATAAATTCAGTTATTTATCTATGAGTGACTAATTAAATAAATCATTTAATTAAGATTTGAAAAGTGGCATGTGGAAAGATGATAAAGATGAATTGTAAAAATCATCTTTTTGTGAGATTGAGAAAAGATTTTGAAGATAAATAATGAATTTATTAAATTCATTATTCATTTATTGGTGACATGGAAGATTTTCTTAGTAAATAAAATATTTAATTAAGATTTGGAAAGTGACACGTGGAATTAATTAAATAAGAATGTTTAATTAATATTTCATTTAGAAGAAAGGGAATTAAATTCAATTAAATCAAAGATTTAATTAAACTTAAATGTGATGACTAATTTAAATAAACAATGATATTTATTTAATTAATTAAGTGGACTTAAGAAAGTGGTAATTAAATAAAATGAATTTATTTAATTAAAGTGGAAGAATAAAGTAGATGAACGATATAAATAAATAAATTATATTTATTTATAGATAGAGGAATTAAGAAAGAAATTAAATAAATAATAAATATTTAATTAAATGTCAAGATTAAATGATATGACCATTTTTATGCATATACATAAATCATTAATAAGTTTATTTATTCTATTTCAAAAAATATTTTTTTGCAAATAATCTAATATTTACAAAATCATTTTATTCATATTTTGAAGACTATTTATAACAAAATAGATAAATCATTATATTTTAATACTTTTAGACTTATTTCTACTTCTAATTTACCCCCTGAAAAAAAATTGAACTCTTTCAAAATATGTCTTATTCATTATAAAAAATCACTTCTATTGAGCACTTACCTATAATATATTTCAAAAATAGTTTTACAAAAATATTGATATCAAGGCTAAACCTCTATCTATCTAAAGGCTTACAAAACTTAGCAACATCTCATTCTGTAGTGTCGATTTTACTAAGAAAGCCTTGAAGGCATCAATGGTTGGTCTCAAATCCATAACCTTGTACTTGTAAATCAACAACTTTTTCACTACTAAATTTATTTAGAGTACATCCAAGCCATCTTGATAAATGGTCACAAATGAATCTTTTTCATAACATGGGTATCTAATGAAGGGGACAAGAGTAATGATGATGGTTTAAACATATCATTAACATTATTTACCCCCAGTAATAAAATATACATGTGGATGGGTTAATCATAGATCATTCTTGCATAAATTGTACATAATAATTCCTCTTTATATTGAACATATCTCCTCCCAAAGGCAATATTCAAGTAATGTTTTTTCTTGAGTTCGCTATGTTCTTAATATGTTAAATCTTGAGAAACATGCAATCATATTAAAGAATGATATACTAAATGTACATGTTGTCGAAGGTTTGGATTTTTAGTCATGTTGCTACATCATTCTCATCACCAAATTTTACCTTCACTTCCTCTTTCAAAAAGTCATTAAAGGTCAATCCATTATGGATCAAACATATATGTCTCTTCTCCTTCCTTTTCTTCTACTTTGACACTTTTCCCAATGAACATTTTCTTATTGTGGGCATTATAGAAGCTTGGAATGTGTTTGTTTATGATTCTTAGTGTTAAAAAAGTTCAACTCACTTTCTTTCCATCTCAATATCCTTGCACTAACAACACTACGGAATACAAATCCCTTGTTGGATTACATGTTGCCCACTCTCTTAGTATTCATTTTTTGTATTCACAATGAGTCTTCGTTTCTTGTGCATTAAGCAAATAGTTCTCATAAAGCTAAGGATACAATATATTCTTATCACGAATTATCTCTTTTACTTCTTGATGGATCATAGTCTTACTCTATTGATGTTATCCCACAAAAAGATAATTGTTGCATAAATACAAATCCCTTGTTGTTGGATTGCACTTTGTCCACTCTCTTAGTATTCATTTTTTATTGTATTCACAACGAATCTTATTTTCTTGTGCATTAAGCAAATAGTTCTCATAAAGCTAATGAGGATACAATATCTTCTTATCATGAATTATCTCCTCTTCTTGATGGATCATAGTCTTACTCTATTTGTGTTATCCCACAAAAAGATAATTGTGGCTAGTGTTGCTTTTCATTATCCATAGCAAATTCAAATGGGGGATTTACTCTTGTCATTCACAATCTTATAACACCATTTATTGATGTATATACTTCCTTTCGTTCTCTTATAACAAAATCATTGGTGAGGAATGGTATGCAAATACTGTGTGAACCCCAATCCTAGTACCTGCAAAACAACAAGAATAAACAAGTTAAATAAGAGATTGCAAGCTAAAACAAGGATTCCCCATGAAATCCATTTACAAACTCAAAATAGGAAAGAAAACAATGATCAACACAATAAAAACAACAAAATAGATTGAATCCTAATTTAAATGTGCAAACTCATGATCCCATGGGGGAATTGGTGCCAATTTGATGAGAAAATTGGCCCTTTCCCAATTCCTAAGATGCAAGCTTGATATGTTGATGAGATTGATCCACTTTGTTGATGAAGGATGAGAGCTCCAAGCCAAAAATCTGAAAAAACCTAACTAAGAACTCAATGATAATGGATGAAATTTGAGAGATATTTGAAAATGGTAACTTTGCATAAATTGTGGATGATCAAATGAGGATATGAGCTCTTTATTTATAGAATGCCAAGATGGATGAATGTCCAAATTTGAGCAATGTGGGACTAACATTCATCCAATGGCATGATGCCACTTGTCAATCTATGAATGGATGAAGGATGCAAGATTGGGGATTGTGCCAAATTCATATTTTGAATTTCAAATTTGTTGAAATGACATGCAAGAGGGAAGGGAAAATGCAATAAATGCCACTTGGCTCAAGGCAAAAGGACATGTAAGATGAAGTTATTGCCTTATGTACATGTTGACTTGGAATTTTTGAATTCAAATTGAGAGAATATTCCAAAGCCTTGAGGAAAATAGAGATTTAATAAATGAATTAAATCTATTTTCATGTGCAACTTGCAAAATCTAGAGGATGAGACATGAGATGAGATTAAATTAATCAAGGGTTAATTAATTTAATGAGAGAGGTTAGATGATGTGACCTATTTGACTCAAATTTATGGATTTATTTAAATCAAATAAGAGAGGAATATGATAAGAGATTAATTAAATAAGGATTTTGATTTATTTAATTAAAAGAAATGGTGTTAGATTAAATCAAATAAGGTTTTAATTTATTTAATTTAATGGATAGACTCTAGAGATTTAATCAAATAAAATTAATTATTTAATTAAATAGGGATAATTAGATCAAATGGATTGATTTAATTAACAAAAGAGATTGACTTAATTAGATAAAATGATTTATTCAATTAAGGGATGAAAGTTGATGAATTTAATCAGATAAGGAGATTTGATTAAATGGTTAGATCGAGGGATGATTCAGAAAGAAACGATGTTAGTAGGTTGGGATCAAGTGCACAACGTCAATTAGTGTATTTTATGTGTCTACATTTTGCCCCTCTTTGAATCAATGTACTTGATGTGTTGGTTCAAAGAAGAAGCGATCTCGATCAAAGCCAAAATTTTTGATACTTCAAGACTTGCCCCACTGTTGCATGGTGAGAGAAAACATGCCATTATAATGCCCCCTCGAGAGGTTGGACGAAAATTTCAATTTTTTGGGTGATCTTGCGAAAAAAAAAGGGGACAAAGTACCCGATAGATCCGAAAGGGCTCCGGGAGGCTAAAAATGTGTCTAAATGCAATAAAATGATGAAAAATAAGCCTCAACTAGATGAAAACAAGTTCGGGGGCTCAAAACTCTATCAGAACAACCAATCAGGGTGAAAAAATCCTAATTTTTAGGCTTAAAAGGGGCTCGAGGGGTCACTTTCAAGTCATTTTCAAACACCTCCAATACTAATTTTGAAATTTGAGCTCAGACCCCCTGACGATATAGCGCAATGACAGCTTCCCCTGCACATTTCTGATCGAGTTCAAATGTACCAGTGGCCACCTGGCATCGGGGCACCGATAAGTGGTCCTTACCCGAGCCTCGTCTTTCATTTATTGCTTCAATTAATGCTTTAAAGAGTCGTATGTCTGCAGCGACACTATATAGTACCACTCAGATGTCAAATTGCACCACTCGGTGCTGAATAGTGCCGCCATAGTGCAGTTTGGAGTTTAGAAACTTTGACGCTGAGCTCGGGGCCGGCGAGTGGATTTGCAAAGTGCGACATGGCGACGCGGCAATGCAAATTTTTCTCAAAGTGTGCCGCTAAATGATAACGTGCACCACAATGGTGCAATTTTGCTCTTTTAAGGCCTAGCGTCGAAGTTTGATTAGAAATCAAACTGCGACGCCATCACGGGTTGCACCACTAGAGAATCCTTTTGAACGTTCGATGAAGAATTTTTTCAAAAATTTTAACATGGTGATCTTCCTTGATGTAGGATGCGGCGAGGGAGCTCTACTCCCGAGAGCACAGGTTGCGGGACCTAGCTGGCTGCTTGCAGGACCTGAGCGACAAGGACCAAGATCGACTTTGAATTATGGGGTTGTGGCATATTGCGTATGTGACACCCATTCGTACTCAGCTAGGGATGTTGTCAGTGCTGGCCGAGAGGTGGCACAATGAGACATCTTCGTTCCATCTTCCCACTAGTGAGGCCACCGTCACTCTAGAGGACGTTTAGCAGATTTTATGATTGCCTATTCATGGTCGTCAGGCGATCTTTGACATGGACAAGGGACGCGAGGCCTACTTCATAGTCCTTGCTACTGACGAGATTGTGTTTTGCAAGGGGAAAATAGAGCTCGAGTGGCACAGGATCCTAGCACCTCCCTACCGCTAGGTGATTGCATCTATCATTTCAGGCCTTGTTGCCCCTGACAGATGAGGGTGATACTTCAGTCCCGGCTGGGGGTACTGCTAGAAGTAGATGGTATGAGATAGTCCAGTTCATTTTGCATGGGGGCATGTTCTTCTCGCTTCACTTTACAGAGACCTCCATGAGTATGTCTACATGGACGGCAGAGCGCTGGGAGTAGGGGTGACCCTACTTCACGTTTGGGCATGGGAGCACATTGTTGTGCTTCGACCGCGCGTTGTTTCAGTTTTGATGCCGCTAGACGATCCCCTCGTGTGTTGATATAGAGGTGGTGTGTCCTTAACACACACCGGTGAGCATGGGATCCCCTACTGGAGGAGGGTCTTGGATGAGATGTAGGTTTTTACCTGGCGACCCTACCTTGGTCGACCCGGATGGGCTGATGATGCCAATCAGATTTTCTACTGCCACTAGGACCGGTATATGCAGGGGTAGGAGCACACTATGCTTGATAGGTACCTACCTAGGCACATGCAGCATCAATTCAGAGAGCCACATGATCGACTAGATGATGACTACATAGTCATCTTTGTCCGCACCATGACACAGGTTTCATGGGGGCGGTACATTCCTACTTTGAAGGCGGTTGATAGTTTTCGACAGTTGGTGGCCCGACCATGGGCCTACGATCAAGGGCTAGCAGATCTAGGCACCACCCAGGCCTACAAGGATTGGTTCTAGCCTCCTCTTCAGTTGACGATTCCGGGTGCAGTTTCGGATCTGCAGAGAGTCAGAGGTAGAGGGAGAGGATAAGGATGGAGAGCCGAGATTCGACAAGACCCACCATTTGTGCCTCTAGCCCAGCCGGATTAGGCAGATGTGCACATGCAAGACCAGCAGTAGGTGCCACCAGTTCCACCACCACGAGCTGAGGGTGAGGATCAGCCTCATGTGCAGCCACGGGTACAGCCAGCAAGACAGGCGAATGCTCAAGATGCACTAGTCGTGCAGCTGCAAGCCTAGGTCTAGGCCATGACAGCTGAGAGAGAGCAGCTCAAAGCTGAGAGAGATCAGGCTGTATAGCAAAGATAGGCTGCAGAGCTAGGCAGGAGACAACAGATAGAGAGCATGGTAGCCTCCTCCTCCCAAGGTACAGTATCAGTTTGATCCTACAGGGATGTCATACGAGAGGCAGAGTATTATCGGTGGTTTTATCACGAGGCCGTACCCAGAGTAGAGCAGGTCCCAGAGTATTCAGAGCGGGCCAGCCACAGACCAGCAAAGGGTCACGGTGACAGGGGCGAGGGCAACATTCATAGGGACGGAGCTTGATCGAGATGTTATGATACTTTTTGTGCCTTATGGGCTCATTTTTGATAGCCCCGATGGGCCTTTTATACTGATTGACATATATGTACAGTGATTTGATTTATTCTTTGTACTGTGACAGTTGCATTATTGATGATATATATGAGTCGATTATGTTTTTGATGTGATGCGATGTGTTTTCTTTATTTATGCATGTATGGTTCTACTTCTATATGTTATGGATGCATTTATTTCTAATGATGTATGTGTTATGATTATGATTAACAGATCTATATTATCTCGCCTTATGATATGCAGATGTATTTATGTGATGTGCAATGATGTTGTCTATATGATGATCTATTTATGTTGATGCAAAATGGGATAATCTAATATATGATATGGATTGTAATGTGTAAAATGATATGATCTATGGTGTACCTGTGAAATGATATGTGACTCATGTTTATGGATGCATATGGATGCATATGGACTTTGTTTGTAATAAATTTTGTACATTTATGCTTATGTGGGATGATTTATGCAATGAATGATTTATGATGTTATTTATGAGATGATATGGATGATGTGATATGAATGTGATGGTCGTGATATGATGCAAATGAAATGGTGTAGTGCAAATGAGATGGTTTTATGAGATGCTTAGAATAACAAATGCTATTATCCTAAACATATTAAATGATGATGTATGTGATGCATTTACTAGGATGCAATGATATGTTAATGCAAAGTGATATGATGTAATGATATGTTAATGCCAAGTGATATGATGTAATGATATGTTAATGCAAAGTGTATTGTGGTGAGATGATGCCATGATGTTATGCAAGTATGTATGGAAATGAATTATTTATAATGCTTATATATGTATTGTTTATGATTATACTGTATGTGGTAATGGTGAAGTGATTATGAAATGCTTATGCAAATTTTATGTGATGATTTATGTAATATGATGCAAAGAATGGATGCAATGTAATAAAATGGATGCACTTTTATAATATGGTGGAAATGCAATGCATATGTTTCGTATATGTTATGTTGATGCAATATGCTAATGATTTTTGGATGCAGGAATAACGATGATAGTGATGGTGATGGTGATGATCAACTGTCATAGTACCTTGTTAGTGCGGTTAGCAAGAAAAGAAGAAGTCATTTCAACAAGACACAAGATGATGCAAATGCAAATGAGGATGATGATGATTACTTGCCGAAGAATTGGGATTTTCAAAATGGCCAAATTTTCTTATGTTTGATAACACACGTGGTACGATGCATCAAGGTATAGAAAACCAGGATGGCATTGTACCTAGTGTGATGGACTTTGACTTAAAAAGTAGATAGGAGTATCCTTGTTCACACCTAACATACAGAAACCTTGCTAGGATGCACTTTAGAAATTTCAAGCATCTCAGACCAAAACATGGAAAGGTAAACCTATCCATGCAATAGTCAACAAGTTGCCCTAGACCTCCTCCATACATATCTAACAAAGCAAGTATCCGTCGAGGTTATGTTACAAGAATGTCCAACAAGCATAACAGACAAAAAGATAATGATTGTTGCCCCATTCGTATCTCTCTAAATCCTTCGTTTGGATATAATCGAGAGGTCCGTGGACTAAGCACAATAAGATAAATCGAAAGAAAAGATCAAGTACGCAAACAAGCCAATGTTCTTCAATACCGCTAACCAAAGGAGGATGTGTTTTCTAAGGATAAGAACCGAAACTTATTGCCAAAAGATAATGTCCATTGTAGGAAGGATACATCCTCAGACATGTTAGTGGATGGCGGCACGTCATTTTGTTTATCCAAAGTGCTCTTTCTGATAAATAATGCCCCCTTGTAGGAATGATTCATCCTAGGACATGATGTTATCAGATGATTGATATGGGACTATTTGGATGATGGACTATCGACACAAAAAATTGAGCAACTTGTTTATGTACTGACTTAAACTTGAGACTTGACATTTTTGAATTTTACTTTTAAGCTGCTAGACTTGTTTCTAACTGTTTCACCAAAGGTTGAGGATGACAATCAGATTATTATGGATGGTGTTTATTGCGGGTGCAAGTGAGATGAGACAGATGGATTTTTTCAAATATTTGGATGTTTTTGAAGTTTTATAATGTTTTGAGGCTATTTTTGGTATTTTTTGAGATTTTCAAATGTTTTGATTTTTTGATTTTCCAATGTTTTGGGATTTTCTGAGATTTTGACCAAGAGACTAACCTAAGGACCTATCTTAGGGGCCTTGGGGGCTAATCAACAGATGAGCCTTGCCTACGTTATACACGCAGAGACCATGTAGTTCGATAAGACAACCTTGTTTTTGACTTTTTGATTGACTTTTTGACCTGTTTTGGGATTTTGATATGTTTTGATGTTTTTTGGATTTTCTGATCTTTTGATGTTTTTGGATTTTCTAATTTTAGGACTTTAAGAATATACACAAATCTGATCCGATAAGAAGATGCCCCCAGTGTGATGTAATAGACTACTCTGATAAAGGTAGGATAAACTGACCTTGAGGATGGGACGAGTAGTACTAGGAGGGATCATGATACGAACATAGGACCAAGCTATGGTGCAGATGCGAGTGGATGAGTGATGGATGGAGACCTGAATGTGGTGGATGATTGAAGCATAATGGATGGATGATGCAGAATAAGTCGTAAAGATCCCAGTGGATGGAAAGTGCTTATTTACGCAAGGCGCCTATTTGCCAGGTTTTCACCAAGGTACTTGTTCAAAGTGCCACCGAAGTGGTTTTCACTAGAGGACGATTTTTTTCTTTACTAATTTTAATCCTTTTTATTTTTTTAATTTTTTGCTTTTTTTATTTTTTTGTAGTTATCAAGACGACTGTTTGCCAAGTTTTCGCCGAAGTAACCATTTTTTCAAGACATTTTTTGATTTTTTGGATTTTTGGTTCTATACCTTGAAAGATTTAGGCATAAAACTTTTTGAGATGAGCGCTATTCATGGGATTTTGTAGAGGTTCCCCTTCGGGTGTTGATAACTAATATGCCCCTAATTTGTAACTTGTTGTTATGAAGAACGATCCTAACCAATTAAGTTTAAACTTTCCTTTGTTGTTTACGTTTGGGACACTCTTCTGATTCTCTTTTAACACCAGTTCTCTGACTTGGAAAGTCCTGCTTCTGATTTTCTTATTGTAGCTTCTTTTGAGTCTATTCTGATAGACTTGCAAATGATTCAAAGCATCTATCTATCGCTCATCTAGTAGCTCCAACTCATTTAGTCTTGACACTCGGTAGTCTTCATCAGTGATGAGGTTTTTTACTGATATCCTAAGGGATGGGAGCTCAATCTCAATGGGGAGTACCGCTTATGATCTGTAGACCAGGGAGAAGGGGGTGGCTCTGGTGGGTGTGCAGATACTAGTTTGATAGACCCAAAGGGTGGGATTAAACTTCAGATGCCAGTCACGACCTGCATCATTGACTATTTTCTTGAGGATTTTCATAATGGTCTTGTTTGTAGCTTTTGCTTGGCCATTGCCTTGGGGATAGTATGGGGTGGAGAAGCGATGTTGGATTTTGAATTTCTTGCATAAGTCATGAACCTCCTGATTTTTGAATAGTGTCCCATTATCTGAGATAATGGCTTGTGGAACACCATAGTGACAAATGAGATAGTTCAGGATGAACTTAGAAATTTGCTTCCCAGTTATATACGTCATGGGTATGGCTTCCACCCACTCAGTAAAGTCCTCTGTTGTAGTTATGATGAATTTGTGGCCGTTAGATGAGGTGGGTGTGAATTTTCCAATGAGATCAAGTCCCCATTGCAAAAAGGGCCATGGTGTGATGATAGGATGAAGCTCTTGAGCTGGAGCATGGATGAGGTCCCCATGCTGCTGACATTGTAGACACTTTCTGGCATGATCATGTGCTTCTCTTTCCATTGTGGGCCAATAATACCCCATCCTCA
This sequence comes from Sequoia sempervirens, assembly GCA_007258455.2. Taxonomy (NCBI): domain Eukaryota; kingdom Viridiplantae; phylum Streptophyta; class Pinopsida; order Cupressales; family Cupressaceae; genus Sequoia; species Sequoia sempervirens. The sequence goes on along the minus strand of VDFB02125181.1, from coordinate 32,310 downwards.
GCAGTTTCTTAGCTATGGTCATTCCACTCGAGTGTGAACCATAGATACCGTTATGTACTTCAGTTAGAGCGGTTAATACCTCCTTAGTGTTTAGGCAGCGTAGTAGGGTTCCTTTTATGCTCCTACAATATAGGGTATCACCTAGGATGAAAAATTTGGATGCCTTTTTGACAAAGGTTTGTTTTAGGTTTGATGGTAGGTCGGTGGGTATGACTCCTATACGAAGGTATGTGTAAATGTCATGATACCATGGATCACAAGGATTGATGACTTCACACACATATTCTGATTCTGGTACCTCAAATGCGGGCACGAGAAGCTACTCAATTAGGAATTCATATTTTGCAACGTTGTGAGGGATGTCTAATAGCGACCCAATTGTTTCCATGACGTCTGTTGCTCTATTATTGGTTCTAGGAATCTACTCAAATGTAATTTTGATGAAGGATTCTTTGAGAGTCTCCACCAATTTCTTGTATGGAGTGAGCTTGTCGTCCTTGGTCTGGTATTCATCGTTTACTTGATTTATGATCAATTGAGAGTCTTCGTACACTTTGAGAGCTATGATGTTGCATTGCACTGCTATTTTGAGACCTATGGTCAAAGCCTCGTATTCCACATTGTTATTGGTGCAAGGAAATGCCAGTTTGTAGGACCTTGGTATGCAATCCCCTTGTGGTGTGATAAAGAAAACACTAGCTCTTGATCCATGTTGTGTGTATGAGCCATCGAAGTATAGTTTCCAGTGGTTAGCTACGTTGAGATTGAAAATGGATTCATCTGGAAACTCTGAGACAAGAGGATTCTCAGAATAGATTGGTGCCTCTACCAGTTGGTCTACAATGACTTGGCCTCTGATTGTTTTCCTCTCCACATATTCGATGTCATATTCTAATAATATCATCACCCATTTTTCCATTCTTCCTTTGAGCATTGCCTTTGATAGTAGATACTTGAGGGGGTCAATTTTGGCAATGAATTTTATTTTATGTGCCAACATGTAATGTCTGAATTTATGAGATGCAAACAGTACTGCAAGGCATGCTTTCTCGATGAATGAATAGTTTAGCTCATGACCAACCATTGTCCTACTGATGTAATAAATGGCCCTTTCTATTCCATTTTCATCATGTTGAGCTAAATGAACTCCAAGGGCTGCTACTGGGTAAGTGCACCAAGATGGTCGCACTTTTATGGCCAAACAAGAAAAAAAAAAGCCATAACGCATTTGTGTTATGGCTTTTTAAAAGCAAAAAAAAAGTGAATCCAAATATCATTTCTCATTTGGTTTTTTCTGTGTTTTAGCTCCGCCCGCGGCCAAAAACCCTGTCTTACGCGCTCGCATTCTTGGAGAGATGATTTCTTCAAAATTCATCAACAACAATTGGATTTCTTCACAAATATGGTGCCACGATGACGAAGAGATGCAAGAGGTAAGTATTGTTTGGTATTTGTTTTGAATTTGTTATTTTTAAACTGATTTTGTTTGTTTTAGTTTAGAAATGAATGTTTTTTTTTTAATTTGTAGGAAATCCTCAATAAGAGGAGGAAAATCCTCAACAACAAAATCAGCCTCCCCCACCATTCTCTCAATACCCTCCTGGCACTCAAGAAAATTTGAGGAGTGAAATTGAAAACAATAGAAAAGAAGTTGAGGATCTTATTAGTAGGTTGAGTGATCAAAATTCTTCAACCACAGAAAAAATACATCTAGCAGATTCATTGAAGGATTTGTTAAGAAATGTAGATGCAATTACCCAACAAATATCTGGATGGCAAAATAGGAGGTAAACATCGAGGGCATATTATGCAAACAAATTATCATATAAACAAGTAAAAGATTTAAAGATTACTAAAGGAGATTTGTGCTCTCTATTCACTGACCCTAGAACAAATCAAAATCTCACCCTCAATGCAAAGAGGTTTCCTATTCATTGGTGCCACCACCAAGAGATTAGGAACCGTTTTTATGATAGATGGTATATGGTCTTTGATTACCCACCGTGCAATAACTGTGAAGTCCCCCAAAATTTTCTTAGGAAATTATACTGTGAGTTTGTATTGAACCAAATCTTGAATTATTTTGATATGAGGGAGTTTCAGGGGAGAGTTGGGGGGTCAGCACAGGATAGGCCCGGTGCACAGCCAGATTCTACACGATAGGGGAGATGACCTATCGCTAGGTTGCCTCGTGAGCAGATTGTGATGTTTGCAGTTGTAAAGGAGAGTGATAATGTAGAGACTTTGTAGGCAATCACATCCTTGACTCAGAGTGTCATCCACCACACTAGCCCCATTGTACAACGCAATCTAGGGGAGTCTTCAAGTGGTGGCCTTCAAGGCCATGTGTGTCGATCTCGCGGAGCCACTTGTTCATATGACCCTATCGGCCCTCAGGAGGGTGCTACGCAGGATCCATATGCTTCTATGCAGCCTGATCTGTATGCATCTACAGGGATGGAGAGGGCGGTTGACATTCTGCATGATGCATATGGTATTGACAGTCAGGTAAAATTCAACATGTTCATTGAATTTAGTTTATTAAATTTTGATTGTGAAATGCAAGATTAACTAATTTAGTTTTATTATTTTAATAAAATTGCAGGGTCACAGTGTTGACTCTAGGTACACCAGTCAATCTACTTATTTTTGCAATACACCTATCGGTGGGGTATGTAAAGTTAGTAAACAATTACAAATTTATTACATGTGTTAATAGCATTGTTTTACGAATGGTATTTTAATATGTGATTTTGGATGTTGAGCAGGGTAATGTTGGAGGTTTCAAGGAAACACCTCCTAGTGCCAATAGATTTGATCAAACGTTCATAGAGGTAATATAGAATAAAGATAACTTAACTAATGAATTATAAGTTTAATAGATTTGTGTATATATAGTCATAAGAGTATATGGGTTCACTAGGTTATTATTTGAAATCTTTTAAGAATGGTCCTACCATGATTGTTTGTCTTAGAATTCCTACACTAGCAAGCTATATATAATAAAAATTTAACATGGTGACAAAGGTAGAGCTACATTCTACTCCATCTATATAATTTTTTGTGATGTCAAGCGTAACCAAGAATAAGACTATGGATGTCCTACATGATGTCAATGTAACCAAAAATAAAACTTCTATCCTCGACCCTATCTATCAGCTAAGACTCCTTCAATATCTCCTAGATGCTTGGAGATGCTTAAGACTAGGTCAAAATACCCTATATTCTCTTCATTTGTTGCATAGCTCATCAAGTTTCCCTATATGTTTTCTAACTAATCATGATTGCATGGAAAGAAGTTATAAGTACTCATTAAACTCTCAACTATTGGAGCCTCCTCAAACTTTCCCATAGGACGTGGAAAATGCTTAGAAATGATTAAATTTCCTAATAGGGTGTGGGAGATATTTTAGGAAAACATTTGACACTAATTTGATCCATTGAATTCTTATTCATTCTTATATATTCCTCAAATATACTTTGCAATACCCCTATCATACCTAAATCTACTACATTCATGTCCTTGTTAGCTAGCATGTAGGTGATATAGTATGGTCCATGAATTTTTATGTCTTCTTTTTTCATTTTTCTATACAGTCCTCTTTTATCTCACTACTACGTCCTCACATAAAAAGAAAAGAAAAACATTACTTCTTTTTCTCATCTAAGGCCCCTAAGGTTTTAAACCCCTTAGATGTAAGGATTCAAAGCACATCAACCATGTGGTACAAATGACTAAATCCCAAAGATGATCTGTAGCAATGAAAGAGTTTGGAAAGGTAGAGAGAGCTACACTGGTGACTCAGGAGAAACTTAGCTTTCAAAAACAAAGCCAATTAGGCTGGCAGACATGTGGATTAGGACAACATTTGGTGGAAGAGGAAGAAAGATGACTAGAACTCTGGAGGCCCACCATACTGGATTTTGATATTCAACCATGAGAGCAAAAGAGAGAGTTGATATCATGTATCAAAACATTAAGCATGCATTCTTCCACCAATGGATAAGGAGATGATTAATTTTCTTCATTTTCATTTGCATAACCATATCACGGCGTGGGAACCATGAAGACCAAGGATGTCAATTTTATGTGGAGGTAATGGATGTGGTCCAAACTTTAGGAGGGGAAAGAAGGTCAATGTATGATCTTGATGAATGATAGAAGAGGGGTTGGTCAGACAAACTAGGGGCACCTAGTCATGAGTAGGGACCTATAGGTTAGACTGGTGAAGCAAAGCACCAAGGAGTTCTTACAAGGAAAGGCCTAGAGCAGGTACATACAAGGAAAGGCTCCTACCTACCTGCTCCTCTTCCTCTGTTTGAACCTCCTTGAGGTCCTCTACCCCTGTTATATCCACCTCTTGTAGATGTTTCACCTCCATGCTCTGTGAGTTTTGACTCTCCTTGGTTTCTTTGGTCATTGCCTCTACCTTGGTAGCCACCACACTGTCCTCTTTGATCTCTTTGATCCTTGCCTTTGCCTCTACCCTTAGAAGTCTGATCTTGCTTCCTCTTACTCCTCTCTTCAATATTTAATGCCAATTGATAACATTGGTGCACTGTTTTGGGGCCTAAGAGAACCATCTCCTCTTGAATGTTCCACTTCAAACCGTTGAGATACCTTGCCACCTTGATACTTTCATCCTCTATGACATTAGACCTCATGCAAAGTATTTGAAACTCCTCAGTATAAGAACTCACATCCTGATCTCTTTGCCTCAAACTCTATCTCCTCTTATGCAATTGAATTTCATAGTCTTCAGGTAGGTATGCTTCTTTCACCTTGGCAACCATTCCCTTCCAAGTAGAGATAGGTTGCTTGCCTTCCTTCTCCCTCTCTGTCTAAATGAATTTCCACCATGTTAAGGCAGAACCTCTTAGTCTTGATTTAGCCACCTTTACCTTCTGTGATTCAGTGACTCCATCACACTCAAAATGGTTTTCCATTCCCTCTATCCAATCCATAACTAAATCAGCCTCCATCTTTCCACTAAACAATGGTACTCCTTCAAGTGCTTTTCCACTCAAAGCCTTCAATGCTTTCAAGAAGGGATCCTCCTTCAATATAGGGTTAGGTTCAGGGATTCTATCCTCCTCTACAACCTCTTCTTCTTTTGCTATTCTTCCATCAAACCGCATAACATTCAGTGCTTGCTCAAGTTGGTCTAACTTCTCTCTCAATACCCTATTGTCTTCCTCTGTTTCTTCAACCCTCTTGGCCAACTCAGCATTTTTCACCATGATGCTAGAACCACTAGACTCTGTCTTTGACATACAAGATCAATCCCAAATCTTTTGCTTGCTCTTATACCAATCTGATAGGGAGAGGGGTTGGAGGAATCAATCACTGATTCCTACTCTAGGCCTTTCCTTGTAAGACCTCCTTGGTGCTTTGCTTCACCAATCTAACTTATAGGTCCCTACTCATGACTAGGTGCCCCTGGTTTGTCTGACCAACCCCTCTTCTATCACAAACTTCAACCACCAAGTCCACCTTGGTTCATTGCCACAACTCTTCATTAGCCTTTACAATATACTAAAGACCAATCTTCCTCAACAATCCATCAACTCTTGTAGGGGTAGTGATAAGTCTTAAAAGGCTTCAAACTATCCTCCAAAGGTGTTTGAACAATCTCCAAGACTTCAACTTCCCATCGCTCTCGCCAATCCTTTAGCTAGGGTTTGAAAGGCTAGTAGCCCTTGAGCCCCTATCTCCTTCACCTACAAAACAGGTTAGAACTCACAAATATCAAAAGGACTTCCCACTCTTTTTCCAAGGTTCTTGGTTCACATGGACAACACTCAAAGATTCTTGAGGTCTCAGCTTTCCACTATCCGTACAAAGCTCAAACATGAAATGGAGCAAAAACTAGGGTTTTAAGCCTTCCCTTGACAGTTAGCAAACTTCCAATTTGTTTACACACCAAATGGATAGATGGAGCCTCCTCCTTCATGTAGTAACAAGGTAACACACCACCCTATGTACTCCAAGAAGAAAATCCTCAATGGCTCAACACCCCTGCAAGATTTGTGACCTGTAGAACAAGTTTTTCCTAGCCGGACCTACACTAGCTCGCCTAGGACATCACTTTGCTAGCAACTCCCGCACTCAGAAAAAACCTACCAACTAACATATGTACAAGCATGGTTTCTAGGAACTGTTTCCAAAAGGTCGTATGGTTTGTACGGTGGAAAAGTGCTATAGCACCCCATTTACTCAACACTGCCTGTTTCAGGCTAGCAAGCACAAAGAAACCAAAATATTTACAAAGAGACAAGAAAACAATTGAAAGAACTATCTAAAGGCTATAAAAAACTTGTACTGGATTTATTCTACATCCTACACACAACACAGAACCAGATTTAATCCATTAGAGCCTTCTTTCAGACCAAAAAACAAAAAATTTCACTCAAAAAATTATTTTCCTTCAATTTCCAACAAAACAATCCGTACAAATGTACTTTCAACCTTGCAAAAAGGTCGAGGAAACCTTTAAATATGCTTTCCCAATAGTTATTTTTCCAATGTGCCCTTCTTGGCCACTCAAACACAAAAGGAGCATGTTTTTGCAAAAATTGTCAATAATTGCAAAAACCTCCATTCCTAAACTTTGGACTAGAACCTTTTTGTTTCTCACCCATGGTCAACATGACCTTATTAGAAAACATCATTCCAACCACAAAAATTCCTGAAGGAATACATCTAAGTCATAAACTCATTCTATACTTCCACATTTTGCCTAGTGTGCTCTCTATTGCTTCCTTGGTGCTCCTGCACCAATGAAATTAAGGAAGAACAAGAGAGGAACAGGAAAAATAAAATCAATACATAGTTTCAAAGATTTTTCAATTGAGTAAGAGAGCTATGGAAGCAACCTCATCTAAAATATTTTGAACTAGAGTTTTATATACCATTTAGAGAGCTTGGTTTTCATGGAGTTCCTTTCAAATCCTCCGCTTTTATTGTTCCTATGGTAAATTTTTTGGTAGAGTTGGTGGAATTACCTTTCTTAGTAATCACTATTAGTGAGATTGAGATTGTTAACCTTGAGAGAGTAGGACTTGAGAAAAAGGGATTTGATATGGCTATTGTTTTCAAATAATTAAAGCGAGATGTATTCCATATGTACGCCATTCCTGAATCTTCACTTGATGGCATCAAGGAATGGATGAACTCCATGGATATAAAGTATTATGAAAGTAGAATGAACTTGAACTGGAAACCAATTTGTAAGACTATTACTGATGATCTAGATAAATTTATTGAAGATGTTGGTTGGGAATTTTTGAATATGGAAGCTAGTGATTTTGATTCTGATAATTCAAAAGAGTCAGATCAAGGATATGAACCCTCTAATGTAGAAGAGGAATCATAATTAGATTTCATACAACCACCATCAAGAGTGTTACAAGCCAATCATCAAGATGGAGGAAATTCTTATATAAGGATAATTTTCAATGTTGCAGGTACCAAATTTAATGCCAACTACAATGGCAACATTGAATTCCCTAGCATTATTTATGTTAAGAAAATTTCCTTTAGAAGCAAGGATTCAAAGCATATCAACCATGTGGCTTAATTTATATCATAAGTTGTACCATGATGTTCACTATGCATTCCTCTACTCTTTCGACGGTCAAATGTGCCACTGCCTTGTCATTGATCACCATCATATTCTCCTTTTCATGATTATTTTCTCTATCATCTTTGGTATAAACACTTGACTATTATATTTTACTCAAGTGAGGAAACTTAAAAATCATAATGATAGGCCAAAGAAAGAATATTTAGTCTTTTCATGGTAAAAGGAGACCTCAATTTAATCACTGTCATCCTCAAAAGGTTAATTCCATTGTCAAACATTTATTGCATATCTTAAACTATGACAAGTGTTTAATAAGGGTTTTGAAGAATAGGCCCTTGACAAGTTAGCTCCATCATTTTTTATTGTCGCTGTATCTTTATTTATCTCTTACTCCATTCCTTGCAACAGTGATACTTGGATTTGTCATACTTAACTCAGTTGGCTACTATCAAAGCTCCTTTTGACTAGATCATCTCTTCTTCTCATATTGGTTGTCATATTTTACATTGTGTTTTGACGCTTTTTCACTTAAAATTTGTCCTAAAGGGTCTTTTGTTTTTCAATGTGATTGTACCAAGTTATTGCTTTTTAAAAAATTGATAATCATATTGTTGGTTACGTTGCATTACAAATCATTCAAACTCAAAGCATTACTTCAAATTCGATAACTATTTTGTGATTGAATAATTTGTTGTTTTATTTTCAGTTGTTGGTGAGAGAAACACCACCAAACATAACAAGGGCAATGGATATCGGTGTTTCTACTGCAATACAATCCTCGATGGCTCTGTTAGGGGAGGTATGAGGCAAATTACTAAATTTCAATTTACATTTGTTGTTATAGATGAACTAGTCCTAGTGAAAAATCAAATCATTATTGATTTATAGTTTAATTCCTATTCGGATGGTTTATACAGGGCTCGAGCACACCTGAGCATCGGTGTGCAAATATTTCCATCGAGGAGAGTGATCGTCAGATGGATGTAAGTGATTAAATTTTGTTAAATATATTAATTTTTATAATGTAATTTCTATATATTAATGTCTTTACTTCTTATTGTAATAGTTGAAACTTGACCAAGAGCACTCCTCAATAGAAACGAGTGACAGATTTATCACCATCAAGTCACCCAGGAAAGTGAAAGAAAATTGTATTTGAACCAGAGCATGGAGATAAATGAATTTTTAATGTAGAGCCCTTTGTTGTATGCCTACATGGCAATTTTGTACATATTTAGTATTCGATATATTTGACATTGTATGCCTATATGGCATTCTCGTAAGCCTATATGGCTTTTTTGTAACTATATTTTATACTTATATTGACACATATTGATGTACATGCGTACATGGCTATTTGATTAATACAAATATTTTTTATCGATGGTGTCCATATTTGCATTATAAATTCATGGTTCAATAGATATGAGTTACATGTATTCAAGTGTATACTTTACAACTTACACACATGTATACTTTTTGACTTACGTTGGAACATCGAAAAGTGTGAAAATTTGTGTTTGGAAGTCAAGCGTAAGCCAATTTTGAAGTCAAACGTAAGCCAATTTTGCGGTAATTCTCGTTCTTGCATACTCGCATCTATGGACTTATTCCTTCCTAGCACATATTGTGAATATTTCTCATTTGGTGCGTAAGACAAATTCCTCATTTTGAACCAATCGCTTTTAGAGCTTCCTTCCACGTAGTATCCCTACACTTTTCGTGATTGATCAATGATCAATAATGGCTGATTGTAAACACTTTTGACACTTTTATGTTTTGAACTTAATTTTTGGTAATTTGAAGGAGATTTATAGTTAGCATTTAGATGTATTTGTAAGATCTTTTCAAACTCAAAGCATTGCTTCACATTGCATAACTAATAACTAATAGATGCTTATAGATAAAAATTTCAATTACAATATAGTTTTTACAAAGTCACCTAGCGCTATACTACTTCACATTGCATAACCACAACTAGGAGAAGCCGCCAATTACATTTGTTTGTCGTGGCATTTTTTCAAACAGCTTCACTCCGCCTTCTTGTCTATGTATTTCTCACCACATTTTTATACATGTCTACCAAAGCATTTTGTCAAATAGTTCAAGTGTTTCCTTGTTGCTATGGCTGAAATCCTAAAACAAGTGCTTTCGAACAAGCTATGGATGCTTCGAAAAAATATATCAAAAGCATAATAGTAAGCAATATCATAGACAAGGCAGTGAACTCTTTGAAAAAATGCCTTAAAGAAATGAGGTCTCATGGTGATGGAATGCCATGACAATCAAAATATTTGATTGTCATGGCATTCCACTCATGAGACCTCATTTCTTTGAGGTATTTTTTCAAAGAGTTCACTACCTTGTTCATATGCTAACACATTTTTCATACATGTCTATCAAAAGAGCTTTTATCAAACAAGCCATTGCCTTGCTGCTATGGCTAAAATCCTAAAATAGGTGCTTTCCAACAAGTTATGGATGCTTAGAAAATTTTTATCATAGCATAATAGTAAGCAATAACATAGACAAGCGAATGAACTGTTTGAAAAAAATGCCTCAAAGAAATGTGGTCTCATGGTGGTAGAATATCAAATGCCGCTTCCTTTAAGTTGCTATGGTTGAAAGCCTAAAAATAGGTGCTTCCAAAAAGCTACATGATGCTTGGAAAAATCTATCAAAGCATTACCATATAATAGATAGAAAAGGTAGTAACTATTTGAAAGTTTCGAAGAAATGGTCTACTGGTGATGGAATGCTATGACAATCCATAACAATTTTCTTGTCATGGTATTCGCCATGTCGCTCCATCACCATGAAACCACATTTCTTTGAGGAATTTTTTCAAAGAGCTCCATCGCCTTGTCTATGCTAACACATTTTTCATATGCCTAACAAAGCATTTTATCAAATAGGTTCATTGCCTTGTCGCTATGGCTAAAAAGCTTCCAAAACAGGTGCTTTCAAACAAGCTATGGATGCTTGGAAAAAATCTATCAAAGCATAATAGTAAGCAACAAGCTGATGCAATACAAAGATTGCCAAACCACTCAATAGGCCCATTCAAACTACCATAATTCAAGTTACATCAGACCCATATCACTAAGACACAGCCCAAACAATAGGAGGAATGGCCTATTTCAACATACTACACTCAAACCCTTAAGGGATCGATCTGGTTGAACGTAGCTCAGAGTGATTCTGCGTGTTTGGGTGTAAAAGAGGACCATTCCTAGCATGAACATGCCTATTTGAACACGTTGGAACTGTCCATTTGGTCACACAAGTTGTAGAACAAAAATTGCACCACCTTGCAACTCTCCACTGCTTCCATCTGACACTTTTTTCATCAACTGAAAACTGAACACCATGGAAAAACCACTCCAAGATAATGAAAACCGAGAGAAGTTATTGTAGAGGGGCCTAACGTGATCCGATAGGATCAAACGAGAAGTTTCTAAGCATCACGGTGTCCGAGTAACCTCATGCTGAAGTTTGCACCCATTTTTCCCTTTGGACTCTTACGGGATCGATCCAATTGAACGTAGCTCAGAGCGATTCCGCGTGTTTGGGTGTGAAATAGGACTATTCCTAGCGTAAACATTCCTATTTGAATGCATTGGAACAATCCATTTTGTCGCACGAGTTGCAGAACGAAAATTGCACCACCTTGCAACTTTTCACTGCTTCCATTTGACACTTTTTCCATCAACTGAAAACTAGACACCAAGGGAAAACCACTCCAAGATAACCAAAACTGAGAGAGGTTATTGTAGAGGGGCCCAACATGATCCCATAGGATCATATGAGAATTTTATAAGCATCATGGTGTCTGAGTAACCTCTTGTTGAAGTTTACAACCATTTTGCCCTTTGAACCCTTAAGAGATTGATCTGGTTGAACGTACCTCGGAGTGATTCCGCATGATTGAGTGTGAAAGAGGACCATTCCTAATGTAAAAATTCCTATTTGAATGTGTTGGAACAATCCATTTGGTCACACGAGTTGTAGAATGAAAATTGCACCACCTTGCAACTTTCCACTGCTTTCATTTGACACTTTTTCGATCAACTGAAAACTGGACACCACGAGAAAACCACTCTGAGATAACAAAAACTGAGAGAGGTTATTTTAGAGGGGCCCAACATGATCCCATAGGATCATATGAGAAGTTTCTAAGTGTCACGGTGTCCGAGTAACCCGTGCTGAAGTTTGCAGTCATTTTGCCCTTTGGACCTTTAAGGGATCGATCCGGTTGAACATAGCTAGGAGCGATTCCACATGTTTGGGTGCAAAAGAGGACCATTTCTAGCATAAAAATTCCTATTTGAATGTGTTGGAATAGTTTTTTTGGTCACATGAGTTGCAGAATGAAAATTGCACCACCTTGCAACTTTTTGCTACTTCCATCTAACACTTTTTCCATCAACTGAAAATTGGATACCACGGGAAAACCACTCCGAGATAACAAAAAATAAGATAGGTTATTGTAGAGGGGCCCAACATGATCCCATAGGATTAGACGATAAGTTTCTAAGCATCACGGTGTTTGAGTAACCTCATGCTGAACTTTGCAGCCATTTTGCCCTTGGACCCTTAAGGGATTGATTCGGTTGAATGTAGGCCAGAGCGATTCCGTGTGTTTGGGTGTGAAAGAGGACCATTCCTAGTGTAAACATGTCTATTTGAATGTGTTGGAACAGTCCATTTGGTTGCACGAGTTGCAGAACGAAAATTGCTTGCACTAGACGACCAAATTTGCTTGTAACTGCTAAAACACTAAATCGGGTGTAACGTGCAAACCAAAATGAATCTTTACAACATAAATACATTTTAGGGTACCCATTTTGGGCATTAAAAACATATATCAATTTTAGATACACTTTTTTTGGAACACATTCCTGTTGTCCCAACTTCTTTGCTTCTAAAGAACCTCAAACATGCAGTGAGTTTTGCTTGTTTTGTGTGTATTTTTCTTAAAGAGGCACTTAGGAGTGATGGAAATGGTTGTAATTAGTCTGTACAAATCTGAATCAGGGATTTGGGGTGAATGGGTGAGCCTAGGTAATCAAAATCCTAGTGTGATCATCAAATTAAGCCTCTTGGGGACAGTGATACATTGGTCCATGGTTGTTCTTCCACCCACTGTCAAAATGTGAGACTTTGGGGTCTTGTAGAGGCATATCATAGTTGCCTAAATTCAGTAGTTTGAGCCTATTATAGGCTTGTGGGTGGATTTTATTTAGACTGTCCTACCTTTCAAAAATCTATTGTCCCACCAAAACTAGGCCTAAATAGCTCCCTTTTCCAAAGCAACCCTATTCAAAACTTATCACCTGACCATGAAACTTTCTACAGTATCTTAAATTGTTCCCAAACCAAGTATTTTCTAGGTTTTAATCTCCTATGACACCCTCAACATACTCAAACCCAAAACCCTCATGAAATTGCTCCAAAAAACTAAGGCCTCTTGAAAAATTGACTTCCACACACTTCCAGAATCTTCTCTTTGACTTTTCACCATTAAATCGTCATTCCTAAACACCTTCAACTCAAAAACATGCCCCTCATTAAGGTAGATCTCATGTTGCTACACTTTATGCATCATTTTCATGCAGTTTTCAATGTGAAATCTTGGTGTACACCCTATCATTCCTCCTTCCTGCACATTATTTTGTTAGATCTATATTATACATGTAAGGATTGATCCATTTCACAAGTCACAAAAACATTCTTTCATGAAATGGATCAAATATCTGATGGTAAAAAATTTTCCTTGACCAAACTCTTCATCCTTTCCCATATAGAAACTTTTGCCAACCCTCTAGCCATCCTATCATTCTAAAAACTAGTCCACCATGTCAGTGTTGTACCTCTCAACTTTGTCTTAGCAAACTTAACCTTCCTCTCTTCTTCCATCTCTTCAAACTCAAAATAGTTTTCTAAGGCATCAAGCCATCCTAACACCTCTTCACTATCCATCTTCCCCTGATAGATAGGCAACTCTATGTGACTCTTTCCTCCATGACCTTGTGTTGCTTTCAACAATCTTATGAACTTCCTTTCCTCAGGGTCTTCTATCTCATCTGCTAGTTGTCTTTGAGTTACCCACACATGCTCTTCTTCTTCATCATTGTCTTCTTGTTCTCCTTGTTCTCCTCGCCTATTTCTCTCAAGGCTATTGATCCTAGCCTGCATAGCTATTGATCAAGGCTATTTATGGAATGAAAGTAGACATTGCCATGAGTTGTGATCCTAAAGGGTATATCAGTAAAATGAGGGTAGAGAGGGGTAGATCTCATATCTACCATCATTTCCATGCATCTAATGATGTGATAAGGAACCTCAAAACTAATAAGGAGGTCAGAGAAAGGAAAAGGAAATGGATGTTCATGGTCCAAACAAAATAGAAGAGGATAAAAATAATCATGCTTATGTTATTCCTTTGCAAAGTACACAAGTCCCATGGAAATGATGGAGAAGATGTTTGTTGCCATGGAAGATGGGAATTTTTCCAGCATGATGAAGTTGGCAGAGCAAGAGAAAAAGGGATGGAAGTGGGCTAACTTGTTCAACAACAAGCCTTGTCAACAGAATCATCAGCACAAGTTGCTCACAACCAATCAATGAAAACTCTTGATGCACCCTTGGTTGATTATTCAAAGAATCCAAAAGAAAGGGAGAGTGTGCAAGAGGAGACTATGAAGAATGTTCCTAGAGATGAGGAAGTGAACTAACACTTCCCTTCTCCCCAAATCAATCAAGGTGATGAAAAAATTCCTAAAAATAGGCTAGCATTTTATTTTTATGATGAGAACTCTGTTCCCAATGATGTCAAAGTATTAGCTTGTAGCTAGTTCATGGATGATGATACCTTTGTTACTACAAATGACTTTAGAGACTTCATCATCAAAGTGAAGAAAAATGAACTTAATGAAAAATTGGATAATGAAAAGGAGTTGACCCATCTACGTATGAAGAGGTCACTCAACAAGTTATCTAATAAATAGATTTTCATGCTTATAGAATCACTTTGGAAGAAGGGAGGATATTAGTTAAAGAAAGTGGTATTCTTGTGTTTCTGATAGGGAGGGGGTTGGAGGAATCAATCACAGATTCCTGCTCTAGGTCTTGCTTGCAAGACCTCCTTGGTGTTTTGGCTTTCCACCTTAACCTATAGGACCCTTCTCAAATTTAGGTACCCCTGGTTTGTCTGGCCAACCCCACTTCTATCACAATTCCATCTACCAAGCTAACCTTGGTGCAATGCTCCAACTCTTCCTTAGCCCTTAATCAATCCTAAAGGCTAACCTATCCTCAACTCTCCATTAGTTCTTGCAGGGGTGTGGGAATGTATTTAATGGCTTCAAACCAACCTCCTAGGGTACTTGAAGCTTTAATGGATTGATATAGCATCAAGACCTGTGTAGGATGTAGAGTGGTGTTTCTACAAGCTTTGTGTGTCATTAGATCATCGTTTTATTCATTTTCAAGCACTGTTTATAAATAAGTTGGATTCCACACTGTTGCTGGTCTGAACTGGGCAATCTTGAGAAAATGGAGGTTTAGATCACTTTCCCACCGTACAAATTGTACAGCCCTTTGGGAATAGTGACTAGACTCCATGTGTGTAAATATGGTAGGATTTAGTGTAATACCCCCATGTTTCTGATACTATTTACTACTATTATTTGCTTTATATGTTAGTGTGATACTGAATTGTGATGGTGACTGATTCATCGTTTTGGTGTGTGTGGTTGTGTAGTTTAATTAATTGCTACAATTGATATTTTTATTATGATTTATGATACTCTATATGTAGGGTTTGGATTATTTTATTAGGTAATGCTTTCTCTCTAATGTTTTAAATGTCGATGTGATAATCGTATGGTGATCATGTGATTTGAATTCTGTGTTACTTTATAATGCAATGGTTTAGTAATTAGTTATGATGCAGTAGTTAATTAGAATATTATCTTATGATCAATTGGTTAGAAATGTTAGTTGTTATGGATATTGTAATTGTTAGAATAGATTAGGTGAGAGGACAGTGTAGCATCACTCGTTCACGAGTGCCCTGCTACACTGCAATTCCTTCTCATGATAGGATGTTGATTATATATATATATACATGTGCTACTTGACGTTTGCTTGGATGCAGGATTGCAGGAATAAGTCTCGATTCCACCTGCTTCGGCAGGACAGGGCGAGCAATAAACTAGCCCAACGGGTAAAAATGTTGAAAAAGGGAGTAGGTTTGGAAGCGTCCCCGTCCCAAGTCCGTCGTCTGTTGTGAGTCATGTTATGACTGTGGTTTTCGTTCTCGTTGTTTGTGTAATTTGTTTTGTTGAGGTATTCAGTTGATTTATGGTTCATGTTTATTTAATTAACGTTATTTTATAAGATGATGGATTAAAGTTGTTTAGTTGGTTGATTTAATTGTGTGTTAGTTGAATATTAAATTTAAATATATTATAAATTAAAAAGGTGATTTAATTTATTTATAAGAGTAAATAATTATTTTTAATTAATAATGTTGATAATAATTAAATTAAATAAATGTTGTTGAAGATAATTAAATA
This sequence comes from Sequoia sempervirens, assembly GCA_007258455.2. NCBI lineage: Eukaryota > Viridiplantae > Streptophyta > Pinopsida > Cupressales > Cupressaceae > Sequoia > Sequoia sempervirens. The sequence goes on along the minus strand of VDFB02125181.1, from coordinate 16,142 downwards.
ATAGGAGACAATCTCTGATAAGAGGATGGCGTTCTGTGAAGCTCTGATGCGAGCTAGGGCCCGTGTCTTGCTTCACCTTGCAGGGCGCTCGGTGCTTTTCTCGCCGCTGGTTGCCAGCGGGTCTGGAGGGGGTTGGACAGGGGTTTGACCTCCTCTTTGCTGCGGCTGGGCATTTTTCTGGTCATTTTTTGGTGTGTGGGTCTCTGGATCGAGGGGTTCGAGGTCGTTTGGGCTTTTGGGTCGATTACCTTGCCTCCTTCTGTCTTCTGTTTGGTGCTTGGGTTCGTTTTGCCATGGAGTTTCAGGTCCTTGCTTCTTCCCTGGATTTGGAGATGGTAGATCCATCCTCTTTGATGCATGCCAATAACAAGGATCAGACTGAGTTTCCTCCTTCTGGGGAGGGTACCTCCTCGTCAAAAGGGTCTTTTCGAATTAAAAAAGTTAATGGATGTTTGGAGAGATCGGAAGATAGACCAGTTTTGGTTATTCAACCTGAGCAGGTTATAGAGGATGTTGATTACTGGAGCAAGCATGCTCTTATTTGCAAGTTTTTGGGCCTTCGTCTTTCTCTTCCTGTGTTGGAGTCTTGGGCACGTCGGGTTTGGAACCCTGAAGGAGATATGGAGATTCTTTTAGCGGCTAATAACTATTTCCTAGTTATTTTTTCAAGCATGTCAGACAGGAATAGGGCTTTTGAGGGTGGCCCTTATTTCTTTAACCAGGTCGGGCTCTTTATCAAGCCTTGGCATATGGGCTTCAACTCTGCTGAAGAGATCCCGTCGCGAGTGCCTGTGTGGGTTCGGTTGCCGAGGCTTCCGTTGGAATTTTGGAGGGAAGATATCCTCCACTCAATCTCTTTACTTCTTGGGAAACCTGTTGGATCGGCTTCACAGACTCAAGATCATAAGGTAATTTCCTTTGCTCGTATTTGTGTTGAAGTTGATTTGAACAATCCATTACCAGACTCTATGGAAATTTGCATGGGTTCTTCCTCCTGGATTCAACAACTAGATTACGAAACCCTTCCATTTAGATGCAGAATTTGCCATGAATATGGTCATCTTCATCGCAGATGCCCCAGATTGAAAACTTCCCCCTTGCCTGCCTCTGAACCTCCTAGGTTGAATAAGGGGAAAGCTCCAGTGTCTGATGGGCCTGTTGATAAGGAGGGTTTTACCCCGGTTAAATCCCGTAATAAAGGCAAAGGCAAGAAGAGACCCTAGATAGATAGACAGAATGATGACACATTTAACAGGTTTGAGGTTCTGGATAGCGTAGTCCAAGAAGATGGTATTCCAATTGAGCTTTCTTCTGGGATTATGGGTCAGGTAGAGAATCAAGAGGTGGATGCAAGGAAGGAGGAGCCGATTCTATCGTCAGGGGCTCAACAAGTCTGTCAGCCGGCCTTGGACTTGCCCTCTCAGGTTTAGAATATTGGTGGTATCCAGGAGTCACAGATAATGGTGGGTAATGCTAGGTTGGATCCTTGTCCCGATGCTGCGAAGGAATCCGCAGATTCTGTGAAGGGTGTTAAGGCCCCTCCTGCCTTAGGCCTGCATCAAAAATATTTTAAAAAGGGACCTCTAGATAAATAGTCAAGGAGTGGAAGGAAGACTGATCAAGAGAAGGTTAAGATAATGGGTGATACGTTGGTTGAGTCTGGGTCTGTGAAACCCATTGATTCCCACTTCTCCCACCCCCCTAAATGTTAGTTTTATCATGGAATGTAAGGGGGTTGAATAGCATCCCCAGACAAAAGGTTGTTCGTAGATTAATCGAGTCCCAGACTCCGGATGTGGTCTTCATACAGGAAACCAAGCTTACAGTGGACAGTTTGAATAATTGTGCTCTGCGTATTTGGCCCCAAGGCTACTGGTAGGGGGTTGGGGCGTTGGGCAGTTCTGGGGGGGTGGCTTGTTTCTGGAACCCGAGGAAAGTCACCCCCTTATGGTGGGTTTCTAGTCAGTCTTCTATCTCTATGGTTGCCTCCATTTTTGAAACTGGAGAAAGATGTCTTTTCTCCAATATTTATGCTCCTACTGACCTGACAGGTAAGACCCACCTTTGGGATCATATCAAGTTTGTCCAGTCTCTGGACCCGTTTCTCCCATGGATTTTGGCTGGTGACTTTAATGCCGTTATTAGTATGGATGAAAAATGAGGAGGGTTAGTCAGGCTTGATCCTTCTTCTCTTTTGCTCAGAGATAATATCAGTCTCCTTAATCTTATTGATGTGAATCCAACCAATGGAATTTTTACCTGGAATAATAGGAGGTGTGGTGATGAGGCTATCTCAGAACGTCTCGATAGATTCTTGGTGTCCTGTTACTGGATGAGCAGTAGGTGGACTACCGTTTCTGATATCTTGGATTGGAGGGGATCAGATCACTGGCCTATCAAGCTCTGTGTCTCCTCTTATGGGGTCACCAAAAATCCTTCTTTCAAATTTCAATTGATGTGGTTACGAGATCACTCTCTTCAGGATCTGGTGCAGGATTGGTGGTACGAAGGGCTTCCTGCCCACGGGCGGGCCATGCTCACTTTCTGTAAACGGCTCCAACATGTGAAGTATAGGCTTAAGAGGTGGAATAAACAATGCTTTGGGAACCTGCATGCTTAGAAACTTGCTGCTCAGTCCAAGCTGGATAGTGTCACTCATCAGATTCGTGACCATGGGCTGTCCTCTGACCTTTTGAATGCTGAATCCTTGGCCCTTAAGGGCCTAGAAGAGTGGGAGCTTCGGGAGGAGATTTTCTGGAAGCAAAAATCCCGTATTGATTGGCTTTAGGAGGGAGATAGGAACACGTCTTTCTTTCATAATTCGGTTAAGGCCCGTAGGCAGGGGAGCTCTCTTTCCATGCTTGTCTCGAGTGATGGAACCCTTCTCTCGTCCAGTGGTGAAATTTCCAGGGAAGCTGTCAACTATTTTTCTAATCTTTTTGCTAAGGAGGATATTGCTGCTAGAACTGAGGTGAGGGCTATCTTGGATTATATTCCTCCCTTGGTCTCAGATGAGATGAATGGGGCTCTTTTGGGTCCAATCTTGTTGCCTGAATTGGAGAAAGTTGTGTTTAGTATGAAAAAAGGCAAAGCTCCTGGCCCAGATGGGTTTCCGATTGAGTTCTTCCAGGAATTTTGGGAAATAATAAAGTCTGATCTCCTTGAGGTGGTTCAGGAATCCCTTAGGAACAAACAAATGCTTAAGTCTTTGAACTCGACTTTTCTGGCTCTCATACCTAAGAAGGAGGGGGCTAACCGGATGGAGCAATTTAGGCCTATTGCTTTATGCAACATTGTTTACAAGATTATCACCAAATTAATTGCTGAGAGACTCAAACCTCTCCTTGGTGCTTTGATCTCGGCTGAGCGGGGAGGTTTTGTGGAAGGGATACAAATCTTGGATGGTGTCGTGATTGCTTCAGAGGTTATTCACTCTATGGCTTCCTCTAAGGAGAGGGCGATGTTCATTAAGCTTGACATGGCTAAAGCTTATGATCGGGTGAGCTGGGAGTTCCTTCAGAATATCCTCTTGGCCTTTGGCTTTAAAGAGGAATGGGTGAGCTGGGTCCTCAGTTGTGTTACCTCATCCTCCTTCTCCGTTCTCATTAATGGGGAATCTTCAGATTGGTCTAGTGCTTCTCGGGGGCTTCGGCAAGGGGACCCTCTGTCCCCTTACCTTTTCATTATCATGGCTGAAGGTCTTGGTAGATTTATTAAATCTCAGGTGCGGCTAGGTCGTATTCACGGCTAGAGCTGGAACAATGTTCTCCCTCCTTGTTCTCACCTTCAATTTGTGGATGATACTGGACTAATGGGCTTGGCTAGAATTAGCGAGGCTGTGAATTTTAGGAGAACTTTAGACATCTACTTGAAAGCTTCTGGTCAGAGTATTAATGATGATAAATCTTCTATTTATTTCTTTAACACTCCTCATCTCATTCAGAACAGGATTGCCAGGATTCTAAGATTCCAAATTGGATCTCTTCCCCTGATGTACCTAGGGATTCCTTTGGCTTTGGGACCTCAGCGAAGAAATTTTTGGCAGGGGATGTTGGATAAGTTTCGGAGTAAGGTCAGTCATTGGACTTACAGATGGCTTTCTTCTGCTAGTAGGGTGCTTCTCCTAAAAACTGTGGTGCAGGCTCTCCCTATTTATAGGTGTTGTGTGCAGATTCCTCCTGCCTCCTTTATGAGGGATTTTGATGCTCTTTCCCGGCAATTCCTTTGGTCGGGTAACCTTCTTTCCTCGAAGTGGAGTTTAGTCAAGTGGGAGTTTGTCTGTAGGCCGAAGCATGTTGGGGGCCTCGGCCTTAGGTCTATGGCTCTTGTGGTTACGGCTTTGGCGCCTAAGCTGTATTGGAGATGGTGCAACAACCAAGATCAGAATTGGGCCAAGATTCTTGCTTTCAAGTATGTTCCTAGTGTTGAGAGCCAGGATGTGCCACGGATTGCCCCGATGGGCAAAGGTTCTTGCATTTGGGATATTCTGAAGAAGGGAGCTCAGCTTGTTAGGAATGGTCTCTTCTGGATCTGTAATAATGGCTCTAATGCTCTATTTTGGCTGGACTCTTGGGATGGTCACCCTCCCATCCTATCTAGTTTCCCTCAGCTTCTGCCTCTCTTCCAGAGGTTCTCTGATGTTGGTTGGATTAAGGTGGAGCATTTTAAAACTGTTAAGCGTATTGGTCATCTAGAGGTGTCGTGCTGGAAGGATCCGCAAGAGTGGCCTGTGGGTGGTTCTGAGGAGGATCGGGCTGCCTTGGAGAAGGTCTTGGAGGGTAGGCTCTGTAGCTCTCTGAAGGAGAGGGACAAATTGGCTTGGAGTCCTAGCCCAAAAGGTAATTATACTGTTGCTCAAGGCTATGATGTGCTTGATAGGAACTTACATGGCTCTGTTGAGGTGCCTTGGTGGAGGAAGGTTTGGAGCAACTTTTCTTGGCCCAAGTGTAACTTCTTTCTTTGGTTGGCTGCCTAGAGGAAATGTCTTACTTGGGAGAACCTTCGTAAAAGGGGGTTTCAGGGACCTTCCATCTGTGTTCTTTGTTTGAATAGTGAAGAGTGTTCTTCCCACTTGTTCTTCCATTGCCCCTATTCTCGTGAGATTTGGCACAGATGGTGGGAGGCTTGGCATCATGGATGCATTCATGCTTCTTCTCTTATTGAGTTTTGGGAGAGCCTGGGCAGGCCTCCTGCGAAGACTCCTTTTCTACAGGTGGCCTGGTTCATTGGGCCTATTTTCATTCTTTGGAACCTTTGGCTGGAAAGAAACCGTAGAGTTTTTTGTGATTCCAGATTAGACAGGGGGCAACTGTGGAAGAAGATTATCAGTAGGCTTCAGGAGACTATTCAGGCCAAATGTGATATGTCTGAAAGTATTGATCCTGGGGATGTTGTAGTTGTGCGGGATCTGAGCCTGGGTGTTAATAGCAGAGGTTGCACTGCTGGTATTATGCCCCGCCGTGTCAAGAAACGGGTGTGCCGTGATGGGAGATGGGCACCTCCTCCTGATGGGGTCCTGAAGATTAATACTGATGGATCCTCTCGGGGGAATCCTGGGCATGCTGGCATTGGGGGTGTTGGTAGAAGTAAAGATGGTGATGTGGTTTTCTGCTTCTCTGTTTACAAAGGGCTTTACTCTAATAACCTGATGGAGGCCCTGGCTATCAAGATTGCTGTTGAGAGGAGTTGCTCTCTTGGCTGGAGGAGGATTATCTCTGAGTCTGACTCTCATATTGTTGTGGATATGTTGAACAACCAGAGGTTGGAAGGTGTTAGTTGGCATTTAGCCTCGATGGTCAGACAAATTTTAAGTGTTTGCAGGTCTTTGGATTCTGTCTCCTTTAGTCACATCCCTAGAGAATGGAATTCTGTGGCTGACTGCTTGGCGAAGTGGGCCTCGGAGAAAGGGGATGGTTGGGATATCAGTGGTAGGGATGAGTTACCTTCTGATTATCAGGGGATTTTGGAGAGAGCTCTTTTGGAAGACATGACTATGTAATGTTGTTGTTTGGTTTGTTGGATGTTTGCCTTTTTTTGAGCCTGTGGCTCATGCCTTGTAACTCGCTTTGGATTGAATAAATTTTTTCCCCTTCTTTTAAAAAAAAAAAAAGAAGATAATTAAATAATATCTTTTTATTAATATTAAATTAGCAAATCTTGCATAGATGATATCTTGTTTAAATAAATTATTTTAATTACAAACTGTAGATAAATTTGTGTTTTTAAAAGCTGAAAAGGACCAATAGGAAGGAGGCTTTTTGTGAAAAGAAAGCAGAAGTGCTTTATGGAGCTTTATTTTTTATTTATTATTTTTGGAGAAGATTATTCACACACAGAACTTCTTCTACTCTGTTGTTTTTGGATCTGGAAGAGAAACATAAAAAAGAAAAGAAAAGAGTTGTGTTGAAAATTTTTGGGGAGAAAATAATTGATTTGAAGATAGAGTGATTCGAAAAGAGAAAGCTGCAAGAGGTGATCGAGAAGGAACTGTAGGAGGAGTTTGAAAGGAGGTTTCAGAAGGGATTCTTCTTTAGACGAAGGACTCCAGGTTTTCTTCTATCATTTATCACCATTTCTGTTGTACTTTGAAACAATATTGGTTGATGTGTTTTGAAAAGTTATGGAAATAAGTTCTGTGATTTTGGAATGCATTCGTATGAACCCTTAAACCCTTTTTGTTGAAAACTTCTGAAAATCCTTCCTTGAAATTCTTCAATATAGTTAATAGGGAAATGAATTATTTGAAATAAAAATCATTGCATGATGGAATGAATTTATTTACCAGGGTTAATTAGCATCTGAAATGAAAATCTTATTTTTTTTTCTATTATTTATATTATAAGTTTTGTAGGATTAAACAAAAATAATAATAATAATAATAAACAAATAAATAAATAAAAATACCTACATATATTATTTCTATATAATCTGTCTTGTTTTTAAAATCTGTAGTGGCTGCTTTTGTGTACTCTGTGTACTAAACATATCTTACTGAATAAAATATGTATTTATTTCTATATAATATTCTTAAAAAATAATATATATATATATAAGTAATATAATTATAATTTTAAAATGTTATGGGAAATCTACCATTTGTCAAGCTTTTGGAATCAAATATGCCTGTGAAAATTTATATATTCTGGGTTTGGATTTCGTACTTTTTTGTACAGATTAAAATATATCAAAATATCATTAAATAAAAATTATATATATAAAAAGTAATATATTGGTAATATCCGTGAAATGATTTTATAAAATAAATTTGGTTAAAGAAGTTCGTGCATCGAACTGTCAGGCATTTTATTTCGAAAAAAATGAAATTTAATTAAGTTAATTTGCATGGAATGGAAATTTAGTTCTAAAAAAATATATATATATATAAATAAAATTTTACTAGTGAGTGGACGGCGCAGCCGTACCACCCACCGAGGTTTGTGCACAGTTCCCAGACTGCGCACAGCAGTCCGGACTGCGCACAACAGTCCTAACTGCTGTACGCAGTCATGGGGGACTGCGGCCTCCCATTTGGGAGGTACGCAGTACCCAAAAAGGACTGCACATGTTTTAAAATAAAACTGTTTTAAAGTTAAAATTCATTTTTGTTTTTTTGCGGATGTTTTATAATATGCATTATATATATATATATTAATATATATATATATTTTATATTATTTAAATATATATATATATATATTTTATGTTATTTAAATATATAGATTATAGATTAATGTTCATAATGTTATTTAAATATATATATATTAATATATATATTTTATGTTATTTGAATATATAGAATATATATTATTGTATATATTAATGTTATGTTAATTATCTTTTTCTTTAATAATATTTTTGTTTTCAAACATAGGATTATACATAGTTCAATGGTTAAAAGATCAATTTTGCTAGTGTAGTATTAAACAAATGAGATAAATATATGGCTGGATGTGTATATTTTATTATATATATTTATATACGGATAAAAGTGGGATTTGTTGTAAGTTTGTTTTATGGGGAGATAATATTTATATCTTTGTAGTGTTATAATGTATTTGTGATAATTAGAAATAAATTAGGTATTTTAAATGGAATGGAGTTCCTTTGGGGTTCGCACGGCGGGGCGTGACAGCTTGGTATCAGAGCCCAAGTTTAAAACACTGGGCGCTCTGGGATAATGTGGACCCATTAAGTTGTTAGTAGCGTAGGTAATACTCCAAGCATTTTGAGCCATGGCGTTGACCTTGGTACTTTGTTTGTTAGTCTATGTTTTCCTTTTTGGGTTGACCTGACTTGGCTACCCAGAAGTTGTTGTTATGTGGTGTAGGTCCAAGGACGCAGGAAACTAGTGGAAGGGATAGGACCCTCGGTGTAGTGTACAATACACCGATATCCTTTCTACTGGAAGAATGCATTATGGACAGTTGTGTTGCGTGTGAATTTTGTGTGTTGTGTGTGGTGGATGACAACCAGCTTTGTTGTTATGTCCACTCTTGTATGTCTTCTTGTGCTTTACCTCTTTGTGCAAGCGATTGTCTGATTGACCCTATGTGATTTTGGAGTTGTTTTTGCGTGTTATATGGTGTGGAATTATGGAATATGGTAATAGGAAATGAATGAATATGTGGTTAGTTATAGAGATTTGTGGCATGTTCTCTTTGTGGTTGTTGTATGCATAATCTTATCTATTATATATATATATAGTTACTGGCTTCCAGGAGTAAGCCATATTCTAGGGGGGGAGGATGTAATACCCCCATGTTTCTGATACTATTTACTACTATTATTTGCTTTATATGTTAGTGTGATACTGAATTGTGATGGTGATTGATGCATCGTTTTGGTGTGTGTGGTTGTGTAGTTAATTGATTGCTACAATTGATATTTTTATTATGATTTATGATACTCTATATGTAGGGTTTGGATTATTTTATTAGGTAATGCTTTCTCTCTAATATTTTAAATGTCGATGTAATAATCGTATGGTGATCGTGTGATTTGAATTATGTGTTACTTTATAATGCAATGGTTTAGTAATTAGTTATGATGTAGTAGTTAATTAGAATATTATCCTATGACCTATTGGTTAGAAATGTTAGTTGTTATGGATATTGTAATTGTTAGAATAGATTAGGTGAGAGGGCAGTGTAGCATCACTCATTCATGAGTGCCCTGCTACGTTGCAATTCCTTCTCACGATAGGATGTTGATTATATATATATATATATATGTATACATGTGCTACTTGACGTTTGCTTAGATGCAGGATTGCAGGAATAAGTCTCGATTCCACCTGCTTCGGAAGGATAGGGCGAGCAATAAACTAGCCCAACGGGTAAAAATGTTGAAAAAGGGAGTAGGTTTGGAAGCGTCCCCGTCCCAAGTCCGTCGTCTGTTGTGAGTCATGTTATGACTGTGGCTTTCGTTCTCGTTGTTTGTGTAGTTTGTTTTGTTGAGGTATTCAGTTGATTTATGGTTCATATTTATTTAATTAACTTTATTTTATAAGATGATGGATTAAAGTTGTTTAGTTGTTTGATTTAATTGTGTGTTAGTTGAATATTAAATTTAAATATATTATAAATTAAAAAAAAGTGATTTAATTTATTAAAAGAGTAAATAATTATTCTAAATTAATATTGTTGATAATAATTAAATTAAAAAAATGTTGTTGAAGATAATTAAATAATATCTTTTTATTAATATTAAATTAGCAAATCTTGCATAGATGATATCTTGTTTAAATAAATTATTTTAATTACAAACTGTAGATAAATTTGTGTTTTTAAAAGCTGAAAAGGACCAATAGGAAGGAGGCTTTTTGTGAAAAGAAAGCAAAAGTGCTTTATGGAGTTTTATTTTTGATTTATTATTTTTGGAGAAGATTATTCACACACAGAACTTCTTCTACTCTGTTGTTTTTGGATCTGGAAGAAAAACATAAAAAAGAAAAGAAAAGAGTTGTGTTGAAAATTTTTGGGGAGAAAATAATTGATTTGAAGATAGAGTGATTCAAAAAGAGAAAGCTGCAGGAGGTGATCGAGAAGGAACTGCAGGAGGAGTTCGAAAGGAGGTTTCAGAAGGGATTCTTCTTCAGACGAAGGACTCCAGGTTTTCTTCTATCATTTATCACCATTTATGTTGTACTTTGAAACAATATTGGTTGATGTGTTTTGAAAAGTTATGGAAATAAGTTCTATGATTTTGGAATGCATTCGTATGAACCCTTAAACCCTTTTTGTTGAAAACTTCTGAAAATCCTTCCTTGAAATTCTTCAATATAGTTAATAGTGAAATGAATTATTTGAAATAAAAATCATTGCATGATGGAATGAATTTATTTACCAGGGTTAATTAGCATCTGAAATGAAAATCTTTTTTTTTTTCTATTATTTATATTATAAGTTTTGTAGGATTAAACAAAAAAAATAAAAATAATAATAAACAAATAAATAAATAAAAATACCTACATATATTATTTCTATATAATCTGTCTTGTTTTTAAAATCTGTAGTGGCTGCTTCTGTGTACTCTGTGTACTAAACATATCTTACTGAATAAAATATGTATTTATTTCTATATAATATTCTTAAAATATATATATATATATATATATATAAGTAATATAATTATAATTTTAAAATGTTATGGGAAATCTACCATTTGTCAAGCTTTTGGAATCAAATATGCCTGTGAAAATTTATATATTCTGGGTTTGGATTTCGTACTTTTTTGTACAGATTAAAATATATCAAAATATCATTAAATAAAAATTATATATATAAAAAGTAATATATTGGTAATATCCGTGAAATGATTTTATAAAATAAATTTGGTTAAAGAAGTTCGTGCATCGAACTGTCAGGCATTTTATTTCAAAAAAAATGAAATTTAATTAAGTTAATTTGCATGGAATGGAAATTTAGTTTTAAAAAAAAAATATATATATATATAAATAAATTATCAGGAGGAGTGGATGGCCGCCACCTACTGACTTTCAGCAAGCAGCTCCATGTGCGCAGCAGACAAGCAACTCGACAAGCATGTCACTGACGTGCAGTCATGGGGGACTGCGGCCTCCCATTTGGGAGGTACGCAGTACCCAAAAAGGACTGCGCATGTTTTAAAATAAAACTGTTTTAAAGTTAAAATTCATTTTTGTTTTTTTGCGGATGTTTTATAATATGCATTATATATATATATTAATATATATATATATATATATATTTTAGGTTATTTAAATATATAGATTATAGATTAATGTTCATAATGTTATTTAAATATATATATATTAATATATATATTTTATGTTATTTGAATATATAGAATATATATTATTGTATATATTAATGTTATGTTAATTATCTTTTTCTTTAATAATATTTTTGTTTTCAAACATAGGATTATACATAGTTCAATGGTTAATAGATCAATTTTGCTAGTGTAGTATTAAACAAATGAGATAAATATATGGCTGGATGTGTATATTTTATTATATATATTTATATACGGATAAAAGTGGGATTTGTTGTAAGTTTGTTTTATGGGGAGATAATATTTATATCTTTGTAGTGTTATAATGTATTTGTGATAATTAGAAATAAATTAGGTATTTTAAATGGAATGGAGTTCCTTTGGGGTTCGTATGGTGGGGCGTGACATTTAGGGTTTGTGTGAACACAAGAGTTGTTGGCAAAGTCTTGCCCTAGGCGAGCCAGGAAGAGTCCGACTAGGGGAGACAAGAAGTACAGAGCACATAACTTGCAGGGGTGACCAGTTCTTGATAAATTTCCTTTTGGAGGAGGTAGGCAAGTGTCTTACCTAGTTTCCACATGAAGGAGAAAGCTCCATCAGTTCAATTGATGTGAGAACAAGTTGACAGTTTGAAAACAGCCAAAAAATGGCTTAAAACCCTAGGAAATGACCATTTTCAAGTTTAAGCATTGTACGGACAGTTAAAGCTTAGGACCTCAAAAATATTTGAGAGGTGTTCATATGGGACAAGGACCTTGAATAAATATTGAGGTGGTCTTTTGAAATGTTTGAGTAATAACCATTTGTTTTGGTGATGGAGACCTAATTAGGGGTCATGGACTAGTAGCCTGGGGTCATGGACTAGTAGCCTTCTTAACCCTAGATGAGGGTTTGGTGAAAGTGATGAAAAGGTGGAGTTTTGGTGAACCTTCAAAAACCCTAGGAGGTTGGTTTGAAGCCATTGAAGACATCTCCCTACAAGAACTAATGGAGTGTTGAGGATAGATTAGCCTTTAGGGTAGATTAAGGTCTAAGGAAGAGTTGAAGCATTGCACCAAGGTTAACTTGGTAGATGGAATTGTGATAGAAGTGGGGTTGTCCAGACAGACCAAGGGTACCTAAACTTGAGAAGGGTCCTATAGGTTAAGGTGGTGAAACAAAACACCAAGGAGGTCTTGCAAGCAAGACCTAGAGCAGGAATCTGTGATTGATTCCTCCAACCCCCTCCCTATCACTCTTCTTCTTCATCATTGTCTTCTTGTTCTCCTTGTTCTCCTCGCCTATTTCTCTCAAGGCTATTGATCCTAGCCTGCATATCTTCTCTCTCCCTTCTCCATTGCATCTCTTCCCTTGCTGTAGCCTACTCTCTTGCTGCTTCTTGTTCTCTTCTTTCCCTTCTCTCCCTTTCCAAGGTTTCCCTCAACTCCTCCAACTATCTTGCTAACTGATTTTTAGGTGCCATTGTTGATTCTTCAATCCCTAAAGGACCTACTTACTCTTATGATACCACTATGATGTAGAGGATATAGGACTCAAAAAAAAACTCAAAGGCTTGAAGGTTTTTTCAATGAAGTAATCTCAACCATGTTCTAAACAACGTTAAGGAAAGAAGCCTCAAAGTGCACTTATGACTCCAATCTTTCTCCTATGCACCCAAACCCTTGGAATTCCCTTAAGGGACACAAACTAACTTGTCTTGAATGTTTTCAAAGCCCCAAACCTCTGACTCAAACAAAAAACCCACTTTTCCATCTTGACTAGGCTTCTAGTCAACTAGGCCTCCAATGGTGGTTTTTTTGATTTTTCTAACAACTTTTCCAAAAGACTCACCAAAATAATGATTGAATTAGGTGTGTTTTGTGATGCCACACAACATACCAAAATCTTGATAGCACTTGTTTCAGATCAAACCTTTCAAAAATCTTCTGTCCCACCAAAACTAGCCTAAATAGCCCCCTTTTCCAAAGCAATCCTATTCAAAACTTATCACCTGCCATGAAACTTTCTACAGTATCTTAAATTGTTCCCAAACCAAGTATTTTATAGGTTGTAATCTCCTATGACACCCTTAACACGCTCAAACACAAAAGCCTCACGAAATTGCTCCAAAAACTAGGGCCTCTTGAAAAATTGACTTCCACACACTTCCAGAATCTTCTCTTTGACTTTTCACCATTAAATCATCATTCTTAAACACCTTGAAGGAATTTGAAGGAAGATTTTAAGTATGACTGTCAATGAATAGAAAAATGTTAGAGAAGCATAGACTCCTAAAAATGAAAGATTCTTTTAGACTCCTAAAAATATCCTCCACAAGTTCCCAAAAGCATAGGATCAAACACCCACCATAAATGTATCAAAAGATTGACTTACAAGCCATAAACGAGGCTTAACTAGGCCTGCATAAGGAAGTGTTCAACCTTTCAAGGCACACCCAAACACCCATAATTCCTTTAAAATATTCTAACAGGTTCCCCAAGACCTGTTCCATGCTTTTCATTCATTAGTATTGCACAAATACTCAAAAATTATGAAAAGTGCATTTTAAAGACCATTTTCATGCATTTACAAGGGAAAAACTGACCTAGGGCATCAAATAACTTTTGCAAACCTCCATCTTTCACTCTAAAAAAAATTTGAACATGAAGAAGGGCCATAAACCTAACATTCTACCAAGTTTTACATTTTTCCCATGGTGGAAATGGGAATTATGACCATTTTGGTGACCAAACCCTTGTTTGGTAGGGTTTCAGACCCTCTTTCACTAAAATTGAAGTAAATTTCTTAATACTTAATGAAATCAATTAAAATCACCACCAAAAGAAATTATTCTCTACCCTCTATCAAACCATATTCATTATAGGGCTTTACAATGCTGCTGCAGGTCGTACCAATTGAAGGAATAGTCAAAACTACTAGAAAATCAAGAAAAACAAAGTTTTTTTAATATTCAAATGCTTCAAACTTCCAATCAACCTTCTGCCCTAACCAAAAGGAGGCCTTATAAACTTTTACACATCATTTCCAATGACCCTCAACTATTTTTTGAAAGAAGGAGCCATTGGTTAAGGGATTTACAACTTAAATGATGAGTTTACACAAATTACACTATGACAACATTGCATTTTTGAAGCAATTTTGACTCCTATCATCTAAGACCCAAAAATCCATTCAAATGACCCTGAAAAAACCTTATTACATCATCAAGACATCAATATTGCATGTTCATATACAAATTTGAGTTGTTTTGCCTTCATAGGCTAGAAGAGCAACATTTGTGCAAGATTGCAATTTTCACACTATTGACTCAGGTAATCTAAAAGACTCATCCTAATTCATGACTAATGATTTGGTAGACATGTATGCAAAATGTGGAAGCATAGAGAAAGCATGCGAAGTTTTTGACAGAATGCCTCAAAGAGATGTCATCTCATTGACTGCAATTATTGCTAGATATGCACAAAATGGATTTGTTGAAAATGCTTTAGAAAGTTTCAAGCAAATGCAATTGGTAGGTATAAATCCAAATTCCACAACCTTTTCCAACATCTATCCTACTTGTACCAAAATGGGGGCTTTGGAACACGGTATGAACATCAATCAAAGAATAAATAATAGAGGAATTTTGTTAGATGTTGTAGTTGCAACTGCCCTAGTAGACATGTATGCAAAATGTGGAAGCATAGACAAGGCTTGTGAATTGTTTGACAAAATTCCTAAAAGAGATGCCATCTCATGGAATACGATGATTGCAGGATATTCACAAAATGGATTTGCTGAAAAGGATTTAGAAACTTTCAAGCAAATGCAATTAACAGGTGTGAAGCCAAATTCCATAACCTATGCCAAAATGGGAGCTTTGGAGCAGGGTATAAACATCCATCAGAGCATAATGCCAGACGCCTTCGAAACTACAAGAATGGGAAGACATTAAATATGCATTTATTAACATAAAAAAATGAGACTTACTAACAAATTTTACCATCAAGTATAAATTAATAAGAACATTTGTGCATATACTTACAAATTAATCCAATGAACCATCCGGTTCTCTACTCTTTATTGTGTCAAGTATTGCCTCATGGTCAGACTCACGACCTTCCACAAGGTCTTGTTCAAAGGTCTACCCCCATATTGGATCAAATGAACATTGGATGCCATGACAAGGTTTGAGTAATGAAGAATCTTACGATGTGTGTCAAATTCCTCAAACAACCAATGTTTAACACTCTTATGTGGGTACCTTCTGAGCCACGTTCCAGTAAGAACAACTGATCTTGTAGGGTATTCAATGTTTTCTCCATCTACAATTGGGGCTTCCAATTTCTTTTTTGCCTCAACACAACGACACAAGTAATAGTTTGTACCTTCTTCGTTGTTTTCATCTGCAATAACTGCATAAACATGCCCTGCATTTATATGTGCAGCATATCTATTGAAATTAGTCAACATTATGAATAATATAGTACAAAGTAAGATAAATAATATGGAATTCCCCAAATACTAAGCAAGTAGAGATATTACCTAGTTGAACTAGATCCATACATGGTCAAAGCTCCACTAACGATTCCATCTATGTTAGTTCCAAAGTATATTGAGGGCAGATACATGTGAAGTGGGCTAAGATAACTTGTCAACCATTTGTCAACCCACTCGACTCACAATCATTCCAGCTTGCATTGTACATGAAGAACAAAGCATGCCATCTTACGCATCGATACTCCATGAACTTGCATTTGAGCTAAGGAAAGAATGCAACTCACTCAATCCTATTAGTGTACAACAATCCTCATATGGTGCAATGTTAGTATCATCCATCAACCAAAAAAATCTATGAACTCAAGACGTACCTTCAATATTGACTCCATCGTATTATCATAACCACTTGA